>BSBM01000394.1:1115000-1290000 GCA_027924585.1 Larix kaempferi | reverse complement strand
GGCCATGGGACTGACAGAGAGGGGGCACCCCTAGCACTATTCCAATGTCCTGAATCCAATGGAGTCGACAGTTTGTCGATCCGAGCCACGGTTGTCAATCTATGGCTCGTTCGGTCTTGCATCCAAAATGCCTTCAGGGACACCTGCTGGATTCCTAACAAGGGAATAGAATGACAACCGTGCAACAAAACCGAGTTCTAGGGAGTCCTGCAAGTGTGTCTAGGAAGGTTCCAGCTGGGAACGCTAGCCATAAGTGCCCGGTGGATGATTTTGCAAAGTTGACCCCGTGTGCAAAAATTGCACACTCCCTTACTGAGCAAAACCCTAGTTTGAAAAATGGACCTACAAGATGACACCTGGGCCATGGGACTGGCAAAGAGGGGCACCCCGAGCACTATCCCGATGCCCTGAATCCAACAGAGTCGACCATTTGTCGATCCGAGCCATGGTCTTCATTCTATGGCTCGTTCTATCTCGTACCCAAAAGGCCTTCAATTAGTGATGGGCCTTCTCAGATTAACCAACAACTATTGCATTAGATAGCTTCATTAGTGATGGGCCTAATTTGACTGCCATAGAAATAGATAGATTCATTTAGTCACGAGCCTAATTTGACTGCCATGGAGTAACCATCAATGTTCGCATTAGATAGCTTCACTGACTCAATTAAAATTCAATTGGACATGACATGAATGATTTAAATTCAACACCTTATCTAGCTTCATTTCATTCAATGATGGGCCTAATTTGACGGGAGCATGGGAACCCGGACTCCATTAAAATTCAATTGGATGTGAAATGAATGATTAAAAGTAAACTCTAGGCCCACAGTGGTGTATCTCAACCAACGATTCGCTTGATATTAAGAAAATGCTGTAAATGGAGGTCACGAGTTCAAATCAACACAACTTACCCATGCCCCATGCTTGTGGGATGTGTGGGTGCACCTAGGGGTATAGTGGTAGTGGATGGGATTGGATCCCTGGACCCCATGTCACGCGAGTACCAGCCCCTTCCCAATTGTTGATTCCCCTAGTTACAAAAAAAAAAAAAAAATTAAACTCTAGACATGGTTGGACATCCAGTACGTTGATGCTTTAAATGATGAACTCTTTCCTTTATGGCATTATAGGGATGCTTACTTTGCATTTAATGACAACATTAATTAGTTAATGGCTTCCATGTTCAAAGCATAGATAAAAACCTTGTCACATTACAAAATCCTTGCAACATCATACAAATTAATAGGGGAGGCTGCCAAATACGAACGAGTTCCCCCTCTTCACCTTTTTTCTGTTGGATTTTATGTTAGGTTCTTTCAATCTGGTCTGCACTTGCCACTTAGTATGACAGGAGTTATGGTCACTGGACAATCTGCTGTAGGTAAGAGTTATACTCAAATTGCTTACTTTGGATTTAGAACCAGTTCATATTCTAATTCTGGTTTCGAACCACCTGATTCAACTTTATAGGTGGACTAGAGATCGATCAACCTTTTATGGCCTACCCACCTGAAAGTTTTAACCGTCGAAACTAACCTAATAGATTTATAGGGGTATTATTTCTCAAATTCATTTAAGTGGGTTGAGTGGAGTAATTCGTTATTTTTAGGACCCAGACCAGCCAGTTGATCGAGCCAGCTTGCACATCATCGATATCTTGGTCCAAAATTTATGTGATTTTAAACAAGGGAGCATGAGCGTCTTTGAACTTGGGAGAAGTAAAATGAGCTAGGTTGAGGGCAATAGATGTTGTATTTTTTCACACAATCTAACGGAAAATGGCCGTAGAATTGGGTGGGATAACTCCCTCCAAACAATAGCCAGCAAAGATCTACAAAACGGGGTTAAGGGAGGGAAACAAAATTTAAAACAAATAATAATATTCACTTTGTACAGAGTATAAATTATTGCTACGTGGAAGCTTCTCGTAAATTGAGATCATATTAGTAGCCTCCCCTATTAAATGCAGGGTAGGCATCCCTATAATGCCATAAAGGAAAGAGTTCATCATTTAAAGCGTCAACGTACCGGATGTCTAGCCATGTCTAGAGTTTAAATAATTAAATAATTAATTTATTTTTGGAAACTAAGGGAATCAACAATTGGAAAGGGGTTGGTACTTGCGTGACCTGGGGTCAAGGGATCCAATTCCTCCTGCTACCACTATACCCCTAGGTGCACCCACACATCTTGCAAGCATGGGGCACGGGTAAGTTGGGGTGATTTGAACTCGTGACCTCCATTTAGAACATTTCCTTCATATCATGCGAATCGCTGGTTAAGCTACACCCCTGCGGGCCTAGAGTTTAAAATGAAAGGTTGGCTTGTAACTAAGAATATGCTCTTAAATCCAATACCTGCAATGAAAACAATAATTTTTCATTCAAAATAGGAAAGAAAACCAGATAGTTATATGATTGCACTAATATCTAACTTTAAAAAGTTAAAAAAGAAAAGATTCTAATGTCTATATGATTGAACATAGTGACTGAAAAGCTCATATTTTATACCTTTTTCTCCAATATAACCACCTTCCCTGCTATTAGTTTTGGTGGATTGTCCCGCCCTACATATAGAATCAATATTTTTTTCTGAAATACCTTCTCATTGGTAAAACCTATCAAGGTCATAGGAGTGCCTATGCCAGTGACATCTTCAGTTGTAATGACAAATTCCAATGAAGGTTCCACATGTGGTTCATAGTAATTGTCCTCTACATTCTGGACCCAAAACAAAACACTAATATTACCCTGAAAACAGAGAAAAAATATAATATTAGAAAATGACTACTAAAATTGTAACTCAGTAATTACTTGAATCAGCTCCATCAGACAATGCACATCCTTGGTGTATAATTCAATAGATAACTATTTAATTTCTTGATGTAAATATTATGTAAGTGGATTTTATTTTTCCCCAACACAGAACTTGTCTTTCCTGATCTTTTCAATATGTTCCTTGAGGGTCACCATAAATGTCACCAAACACAATCCACAATAAAATCCATTATCACCAAACACAATTCACAGTAGAATCCTGTAGGTAAAACCTGTCATTAAAAAAATAAAAATAAAAACCCAATTCAGTATAAAGAATAGAGTCACATGGCCCGAGTCACTTGAATCATGACGAATTATTTTTCTTCAACCCTATGCCAATATGATTCCTTGGATTTCTAGAACAATCAAACCCACGACCTAGAGAAACAACTCAGGTTTCTCCTCTGTTGTTACGGTTGGCCTCAAATTCATGAAATGCCTAAGGATAAAGCCATACTTATCACACTGCAAGATACTCTTGGTCACTTCCAAGATGCAAAGAGCCTCTGAACCACTTTTGAAAAATGAATGCTTACCAGATCCTTTTCGGCCTCAAATGCCTAGGCAATGAGTGGAATAGCTTGGCCTGGAATGAAATGATCGCCAAATCCTTCTGAGCATGGTCTCCTATCTTCTCTTCCCTAGCAGTATGGAGTAACTTCCCAAGAGACGCAAGCTACTGGTTGAGAGTCAAGCAATGGAATAGATCAACCACTCCTTAATCTTTTTGGCCACAGTTTCTTCCCCCGGCAGTAGAATGTAATATCTGGCCGGGAGGTAATCAAAATTATTGTACATTTGAAGCACCGTGTTTCACAAACATTAAATTCACAATTAATTATGATATTAGGGGCATGAGGAGCTAACGTAGAACATGTACACTTGGCGAGAAATATCCCAAGCTTAGTGGTCATTTTTGGAGCCGACGAGGAGGCGAAAGTCTGTGTCGTGGTCCGCTAACTGTTTATTTCTTTTGTTATATTAACCAAAATGTGCACACGTTATAGTGATACATAATGCATGCACGTTATGTACCACTATAACGCGTGCACATTTTCGAATCATGTCTTACATGTCAATTGACATGGAAGGTTCGGAGTGCGCCCATGCCTAGTTCTGAGTAACGCATGAGTGTTTTGAATTTACACAATTCTAGCGCATTTTGCAAATGCATGATTGCACCTAAAGGGTCCCTCAACTTTGTGCAAGGGACAAGTGACAACAACTCATGCTGAGGTAACTATTTCAACATGACATTATTTTAATACATGAGTAAATCCAATTAACAATTTAGTGTCATTTGTAAATTATTTTTCCTTACTATACACATATATAGATTGCTACTATTTTTAATGATTTTAAAACTTGTAGTTTCTACCAGAAGTGCATGAGGGGCAAGAGGCTCATCCACCTGCACCTTCTGAGTTACAAGATGTTGTCATACCTTCAACCACAACATCTCACGCTAAGGGAACTATTTCAACATGATATTATTTCAATACATGTTATTAATTAATGTTACACGATCTAATATTTACAATTTTGTAAATTGTAGGTTGTATATCCCCATCAGAGGGAAATGATTTCATCTAGTGAGATCCCCCCTGGTGGGAATACAACCGATAGCTTTCCCATGGAGGCACGAAAGACGACAGACCATGCCTTAGAATTGATTGAACTATACAGTACATTGGTATGTATTTTATCATTGTCAGTTTGTTAATACATGCTATTTCATTGACCAATGGATTTCTAACTACGTTAGTATTGGTGATTGTAGCCACGAGCCTCTATACTTCTGAGACTCTTAGTAGTTGTATCTCTTTGTAGTCCAAATGTGCAAAAGGGACAAGTTTATAAGAGAGGCTCCACTCCTAGGAAGGGTGTGGATGTCCTCTATAGCAGACACACGACAAATCCATCTACCCCTAACCTAACAAGGGTCATTGATGTTGCAGTTAGTGCCACATCTACAATAGCCACAACTCATACATAGGTAACTATTTCAAAAAGCACAATGCATAGTGTTTAACCATGTTACTATATTTTTTATGCATGCATGTCTAACTATTTCTCCATTTGGTGGTTGTATCCATTAGCGGCAGAAGTGCCCAACCCCTCTACTCAATCCATGGTTCTGACCGGGTCTCCTCTTGTGCTGAGATGTTCATTAATGACCAAGTTTTTTTATTCAATTTACCCAAACATGTTGATCAATGTTGAATTGTTGAATTAAATGAGATATGATCTTTTATTTGCAGAGCACAACTATAGAGAGGCCTTCCATGAGCACATCACTCACATCTATACCCCATGAGAATTTGGTGAGTGTTTGTAATAAATAATTTGGCCATAAGTTAATTTTTTAAGTTTGTTAATGATAGGGTATTAGTGCAGTTATTTGATAAAAATATTGATTTTTTTTGCAGACTCCTGAGATGCAGAGTGATCCTAGGGAGATGGTTGATAGAGGAAAGTCAGAGAAAAACAAGCGAAAGATTGATTTTTGATGTTGCATAGTCTTGTATATATGTGTTTTGACATGTGCATCTACAAATTGTTGTACTTAGGGATACATGTACATTGGCAGGCCATTTGAGGGTCGACTACTTTGCCATATTTTGTATTACAATCATTCGACTATAAATGCATGATACAATATATTCTATATTTTCTCTTGAGTTTCCACTTGTGCTTGCGATGATTTATCTCTTCTACAAATTGATAAATTATGCTATTGAAATTTATATAATTACATTTTAAGCAATATTTATTCTCTTAGACTTATTGCATTGATCATGTAACATCTCACCATTGTGTTATGAAAACATTATCTTAATGGAAAAAACTAATAATATCTTTCAACGGTTCAATGAACTTAGCACATGCATGCTAATTTTATATCTAATATAAAATTGCATTTTTTGTCAACTCCAAGGGTTCATAGCCATTGATCGGGACTATGGTTGCAAGGAAAATATGTTGCAAGGAAAAAACAAAAGTTAACAAAATAAGTCAAAATATGTTTGAATAACCTTTGTCATAACAGTAACATGCTACGCATATCATCAATGTAATCCTATGACATTTTCAGAAACTAAGAGGAAGTCAAATAGATTCTATACATTTCATCAATGCTACCGTTTCATCAAACTATACGTACACGAGCATCTATGCAGTTCGGTTGAAGTGTGCCCACTGTAGCATGCCAAAAAAAATTGCAAAGTATCAAGTAAAATGGCAAGGAATGCATAACTAAAATGAAATAAAATTCATTGGGCCTTCATGTCAATATGGTCAAATATATGTAACAAATATACCCTAGTTTGTTCCAATATGCTAACCAATAGCTGGTCATTAATTCACTCTCATAAAATCGTTGAAGATATAAAACCTATCCTTACTAACCTTAGTATGTAAGACCCTGGTTTGTGCTTTACCTCTTTCATATGTCCATTTTCCACTTGTCATAATGAAAAAGTAATCATACAGAATCCATGGAAAATAAAATACCTAACTAGTTTAATGATATTCCTTGATAATGTTGTTTTGATGAAGGAAAATAAGATGTTCATGGTTCTATGTTTGTAAAAAGGATGGATTATCCTCATATGAAAATGTATTTAAAATTTAATGTTCTTGATTGATACAAACGATGATGTAATGGTTGTTCATTGTGATTTGGAAAGTATTCCCCCATAGCTTGATGGCAAAGTTTCATGGTGAATTTGATCTAACAAAGCTAGCAAGGATCAAAGGGATATCATCGATGAAACATTGCCTCCATTTTTTATTTGGAACTTTGAATTCTTAAAAATGACATTAATTACTCAAAATCCAAATATAGTGGAACACTAAGGAGTTGTTAAATGATGTGGCACACTAAGGACATAGAAATCTACTACGGGTGCAGTGTGGTAGGTTTGATTTCCACTCTTTGAATGTCTAGTTCTAGAATCAAAATAAAAAAAATTCAAAGTTGACCCCCATGTGCAAAACTGCACAATCCCTTATTGAGCAAAACCCTAGTTTCCAAAATGGACTTTAAAGATGACACCTAGGCCATGGGACTGGAGGAGAGGGGCATCCCTAGCACTATCACGATGTCCTCAATCCAATAAAATCGATGGCTTGTTTATCCGAGCCACGATCGTCATTCTATGGTTCGGTTTGTCTCACATCAAAAAGGCCTTCGGGGACACCTACTGGGGGCATATAATTCCAACCGTGCAACAAAACTGGGTTTCAGGAAGTCCTGGAAGTGTGTCTAGGAAGGTTCCAGCTAGAAACGCTAGTCGTAAGTTCCCGGTCGATGATTCTGCAAATTTGACCCCAATTTGAAAAAAGTACACACTCACTTACTGAGCAAAACCCTAGTTTCCAAAATGGACCTACAAGATAGATCCTGGCCCATGGGACCGGAAGAGAGGGGCACCCCTTGCACTATCCTGATGTCCTGAATCCAACAGAGTCAACGATTTGTCATTCTGAGCCATGGTTGTCATTCTATGGATCGTTCCATCTCGCATCGAACAAGCCTTCAGGGACACCTACTGGATACCTACTGGGGGCATAGAATTCCAACCGTACAACAAAAACGGGTTTCTAGGAGTGCTACAAGTGTGTCTAGGAAGGTTCCAGCTGGGAACACTATCCATAAGTGCCCAGTCGATGATTTTGCAAATTTGACCCCAATGTGCAAAAATTGCACACTCCCTTACTCAGCAAAACCTTAGTTTCCAAAATCGAGCTAAAAGATGACACTTGGGCCATGTGACCAAAGGCAAGGTGCTCCCCTATCACTATCTCAATGTCCTAAATCCAACGGAGTCGACAGTTTTTCGATCTGATCCACAGTCTTCATTCTATGCGTCGTTCTGTCTCGCATCCAAAAGGCCTTCACAAACACCTATTGGATACCTACCGGGGGCATAGAATTATAGCCATCCAACAAAATTGGGTTCTGGGAGTCCTGCAAGTGTGTCTAGGAAGGTTCGATATGAGAAAACTAGCCATAAGTGCTTGGTTGATGATTTTGCAAATTTGACCCCAATGTGCAAAAATTGCACACTCCGTTACTGAGAAAAATCCTAGTTTCCAAAATGGACCTACAAGATGACACCCATTCCAAGGGACCAGGGGAGAGGGGCACCCCTATCGCTATCTCGATGTCCTCAATCCAACAGAGTTGACGGTTTGTCGATCCGAGCCACAATCGTCAGTCTATGGCTCGTTCTGTCTCGCATCCAAAAGTCCTTCAGGCACACCTATTGGATTCCTAGCGGGCCCATAGAATTCCAACCATGCAACAAAATCGGGTTCCAGGAGTCTTGCAAGTGTGTCTAGGAATGTTCTAGCTAGGAACTCTAGCCATATGTTCCTGGTTGACGATTTTGCAAATTTGACCCTAATGTGCAAAAATTGCACACTCCCTTACTAACAAAAACCCTAGTTTCCAAAATGGACCTACAAGATGACACCTGGGCAATGGGACTAGAGGCGATGGGCACCCCTAGCACTATACCGATGTCTTGAATCCAACAGATTCGACGGTTTGTCGATCCGAGCCACGATCGTCATTATATGGCTCGTTCCATCTCGGATCCAAAAGGCCTTCAGGGACACTTGCTGGATACCTACTGGGGCCATAGAATTCCAACTGTGCAACAAAACTGGGTTCCGGGGAGTCCTACAAGTGTGTCAATGAATGTTCCAGCTGGGAACTCTATCCATCAGTCCCCAGGTGATGATTTTGCAAAGTTGACCCCCATGTGCAAAACTGCACACTCCCTTACTGAGCAAAATCCTAGTTTAAAAATTGTACCTAGAAGATAACACCTGGGACATGGGATCGGAGGAGAGGGTAACCCCTAGAACTATCCTGATGTCCTGAATCCTAAGGAGTCAATGTTTTTTTGATCCAAGGCACGTTCGTCATTCTATGGCTCGTTCTGTCTTGCATCCAAAAGGCCTTGAGGGACACCAGTTGGATACCTATTGGGGGCATAGAATTCCAACCGTGCAACAAACCCAGGTTCCGAGAGTCTTGCAAGTTTGTCTAGGAAGGTTCTAGCTAGGAATGCTAGCCATAAGTGCCCGGTTGATGATTTTGAAAATTTGACCCCAATTTGCAAAAATTGCACACTCCCTTATTGAGCAAAACGATAGTTTCCAAAATGGAGCTACAAGATGACACCTGGGCCATGGGACCAAAGGAGAGGGGCACACCAAGCACTATCCCGATGTCTTGAATCCAACGGAATCGACGGTTTGTCGATCCGAGCCACAGTCATCATTGTTACACCCAAAATCTACTCATCTTGAGATTCAGTGTATACATCCCTGAAGTCACCTAGATTAAGTACTTTCATTTGGGAGGATTTGCATTCAATCCTACAAACTTTTGAGAGGTCATCGTAGGTTTCACACTAGAAACATGTGGCATCATGGTCTGCTCCACTGCAGGGTGCAACGAGGTCTGTTAATGGGAAAAAATATCCTATTCGAGATCTTTCTCGAAACTTACCCATTTAGGGGCTTATCCCTAATGTCTAGGAGAGCTGGTACTCGACCCCTAACTCTTTGGGAAGATCCCCCATCTCTCTCCTACCATCTCTCATCCTATCCTATCCATACTCTATCCACTTGGTCCTATATAAGTGAGGCTCACTCCCATCCCAAGGGGAGGAAGGCTATGGTATCTACATGCTGGTGAAATCTCTCTTAAGGCACCTCTGTTCACATATTCGAGAGCTCGTACTTCCTTGGAAGAATTTGGCAATTGGCTTAGTCAGAGAAGGGCTATTACATTAAGTCTTTGGTTTTAGTTCTATATCTCTATCATGTACTCCTCTATTTATAGTAATGCAAATGCTTTCCACCAATATTGTTCTCATGTGTAATGATATTGTGTTGTTTACCTACTTAACTGTTTACATAGATCTCTTATTGTATAGATGCTCTTTACTGGTTTCTCTTGTTTTTGTGTCTTGACAGGTCTTGCAGCTTGGATCTGATGACCGTGGGACTTGGAGCAATGTTCAGGAGAAAGGATAGCGAATCAAAGAGGTAAGACATCTAGCACTTGATCCTTAAGTACATCTAGGAAACGTGTTTATAGTCTGTTCTATTTGTTCTAGATTCACTTGAACTAGGGAGATCCGGCTCACATCCACTCGAGTGGATTGTCCGATAACAAATCTGGAAACCATACTGGGGAAGAACATTGTTGTTTTCAATCTGAATGTCAGTTTCAGTTGATTGCTTTTCCAAGCCATCTTTTTTCCTCTGAAGCCTTTTCACCATCAGATCTTCACTGTGAAGAGTCTGATTACCTTCCTCTGAGTTTGCACATCCCATTCGAAGACCTGTTTATTTCTCATTATCTGGAGAATTCATTCATTTTTGGACTTAGATCTCACCTGTCGCACCTGGTCAATGTACCCGCAGCGAAACTGTGTTGTTTTTTATCTCTGTTCTTTTCCTGTTAGTTTGTCGTCACATCCCTTCCATTGGTATACTGTGACGTCGTCGCACTTCCCGCACTAGTGAACTACGACGTCACACTGTGCATAAGCACAGAGTGCACCGATCTTCCATTTTTTGTTGTACAGGCACCTTTTCTCCATTTCTAATTTGAGTTTTGGTTTGTTTACAAACTCCTCTACACTGTACCTTCCAGGCAGAGCCCCTTTTGTCTAGCATTGTTTTGTTTGGCTTGTTTGTATTGGTTTTTGGGTCTTTTGAGTTTGGATTCATGTTTGGCCCCTTGAGTAAAAACTAGTGTTTTGCTTGTATTTTTAAGCGAAATGGGTTCTATTTTTGAATCCTGCATTCTTCAGTCGTTTTGACCCATCTCAAGGTTTTGAGATCATTTTTGGTTGAGTGTGATGGGCTTGTTTTAAAGACTCGAAGAGTGTGGGATATCCATGTATTTTTTAGCCTCTCTTTCTTGGGTTATGCATCTTGTTTCTCTTACATGCTAAGCTATTCAATCATTTTAGGGAAAGATTGATTCCTTGTATCCACTTTAGTTCAAAGAAAAGATTGATTTTGTCACTCTTTTCCTATATTCATGAAATTGGAAAACATAAATGTTCTTCTTACTTTATTTTGATCACTTGATATTCTTGGTCTTATCATCATAAGAAGAAGAAAGGGTTGTTTTAGTTTTCTGTGCATTTGAGTTAGATAAGATTGTTAAGTGCTTATCTTTGTCGTGCATTTAATTGGAAACATTTATGGAATCCTTCTTTCCGTAGCTTAGATGTGTCTTTTTCAAGTGTAAAAAGATAGGAAATGAGTTATAATTATTGCATTTGGTAGATGTTGAGCCTTTCTTGAGTGCCTTTGAGTTGTTTGGGTGTTTTCCATTTTTCTTTGGGAATTTCTGAAAGATTAGAGTGCTGTAGATATTCTCTCACTTTTTGTATATAGATATGAAAAGCATTTAGTTATCAAATTTCATTTTTGGTACATGCATTTGAAAATTGAAAAATGCTCCATTATTTTGTCTTACACATTGTTAAGATTAGTTGCATCTTTCATTTTCTTTGCGCTTTTTAGTTGATCTTTGCAGAAAGTTAGAATTATTGCACTCTAGGAAAGAATTCTTCCTTTTGCGACTACTTAAGTACTTTTGGTTTGAAAGAAAAAAGATCTCTCCTTACCTTAAGTAGTTTTCATTGAAAAGGAAAGGAAAATGTGCATTATCATGTAGTTGAGGATTGCATTATGTTTACATTTATGTACTCACCTCATGTATCCACCTAACCGTAAAAGATAAAATTAACTCTAGCTTAGGTTAAAATCATTTAGTAACTATGTGTAAGTTAGAGACGTGTTTCGACGTCTTTAAGCGTGGCAGCTGTCGTTATTTTCCAGCACTGTAGTTCGGGGGTATTGTAGTCTTCCACGTACATTGGTATATCGAGCTCCTTCACGTACCCACCAAGTACCATAATCCGTACTTGGCATATATCGAAGGGTGTATCACGTACTCGACACGTATATCAGAAGGTCTTGTGCCAACGGCTGTGCATTAGACAGCACCACTACGGATTTGAGCTCCCACATACCTTGCGTATATCAGGAGACACAACTAGGATTCCTGAAACCAACTGAGTTAACCATTTGGCCTTGTTGGAAAAGCAATACTTTGAGAACAACACTCGGGGAGATTAGCATGCACGTACTGTCCAGGTAATCGGGTATGTAGGAAAGGGTACGGTCCCAATCCTCCTTGTCACGTCATATTGTTTGTGATGCCTTGATAATGCCATGAGGTTCCAGACTTTGAATCCACTCCTATTCACACAGTTTGCTTGTTGCTTTTAGACTTGAGTAGTGTTTGATTTGTGTGGTACTTTAGAGACTCTTAGTAAGTTTAGATATGGAAGATTCTTCTAGGACTACCAACCAAGGCACCCCATTCCAGGGTATGCCATTTGTTATTCCCCCTTGTGGAACTGTTGGTCCTCCCTTTATGGCCACGTTGAGTCTTCCTGGATTGACGATAGGATTACCGGTATGGTTATTCTCCAATCCAGTTACACCAAGTGCACCAATCATGTCGGACCTAGGTACTTCACCATGTGAGCATCAATCTCATGATGACCCTTCTCCTTCTCTGTCAAAAGTTAAATCGACTTCCATCTCTTCCTCTTCTCCTACTGAAAACTCTGATGTTAGTAAGAAGGCTGGTGTGAAGAAGAAGAAAGGGAAGATTTAAAATAAAAATGATAAGAAAGATACCAAGTGTCAACCATCTACCTCTGATGGCACTCATTCTATGAGAACACCTCGTAATCCAAAGTTCCCTTGCAAACTTTGCAAGGGTGATCACCTTCTCAAGAATTGTCCTGGTCTTTCCCATGTGTCAGAAGTGTGGTCTAAAAATCCAAAACTGCTTGTATCATCAACCTCTGACCATCATATTGATGATACTCCCTCGACCAGTGACCCATTGGTGATGGGTCAGAAGGGTAGAGCTATAGACCCTTGCTGGATATGCAAGGGCTTGCATCGTACTTACCTTTGTCCAAGCATGGATGAGGCTTCACGGTAGTTGGAAGATATTACAAGTTCTGAACAAGTGCTTCCAACAAGTGACAGTAAGTTTTCCCTCAATCCCCCACTGGTTGACCAAGTGATCAATTCCGTTTCATCTATAATTGGTCCCACTCTTCCTTCCAAGAGTGAAGTGATCGAGTCGCTTTCATCTCCACTCGATCCCACTCTTTCATTGGTGAAAGTCCAGACTGAATCAGTCACGATGACACAATCTTCGTCTCATTCTTATCTTGCAAGTGAGAGTGAATTGGAAACTGCTGATGTTTTCCTAGTCAGTTTAGAATGTCCTAGGCAGGGGAAAACCCTGTCCATTTCTACAAGACCACCCCCAAGTACTGAGGTCATTTCCTTTGATTGGAATGGTCTAACAGAATCTCATCTTCCTTCGAGTATTCCTTTTCAAATATTTGTAGGAGTTTCCGTTAAAGAAATCTTTCGTACGATAATTGATGAGGGAGCTTTTGTTAGTATTTTATCCTCAACTGCTTGGCAAGCTATAGGTTCCCCTCAGCCTGTGCCAGTAACTGACCAGATTTTGGATTTTAGTAGAAGGCCTACCGAACCTTTAGGGATTCTCCCACAGATACCTATCACGTTGAGAGGTAAAACTGTTTATGTTGATGTCATGGTTGTCCAAGGTCCTTAAGATTTTAATATGCTCCTTGGACGTGATTTTGTCTATGCTATGAAAGCTATAGTGTCCACACTCTTTCGAGTGATGTATTTTCCTCATCATGGGAATATTGTGACCATTGATCAACTTTCCTTCATGACACCCACTCATCATATGACTCCTAGTCATCAAACTTCCCTGAATGTTCCACATGTTTTAGTGGTTTCTTCCCCCTGAGGATGAGGGGTATGAGCATAGTTTATGTTCAGTTTCAAGCTCGTTAAAAAATGAAACCAACCTTCAAGCAAAGTTTCTCTTTGATTTCAAGCTTGCATAAAAATGAAACCATTTCACATGAGCATAGTTCTCGTTCTATGTCAAGCTCGTTAAAAAATGAAATAGGTTCCTACGAGCATGGTTTATGTTATGTTTCATGCTCGTTAAAAAATGAAACCAATAACCCTAGCATAGTTTCCCTTTGGTTTCAAGCATGCATAAAAATGAAACCAATCCATTCGAGCATAGTTTTATTCTATTTCAAGCTCGTTAAAAAATGAGATAGACCCCTCTAAGCATAGTTTACCTTTGGTTTCAAGCTTGCACAAAAATGAAACCAATCCACTCAAGCATAGTTTTATTCCATTTCAAGCTCGTTAAAAAATAAGATGGCCCCCCTCAAGCATAGTTAGTGTCTATTTCAAGCTTGTGTAAAAATGAAATAGATCTCCCTCCCATCAGTTCAAGTCTCTCACTAGAGTTAGAGCTTGAACCTTCATTTCATCTGATTCTCGTTTTCCGCCCCTTGGTGAACATTTTCATATTAGTAGCCAAGCTAGTAGTTGGGTTAGCAAATAGCATTTTCAGACGAAATGAAGCTTCGGGGGCATGCCACATGTTGTACCGTCAGCAATCATGTTGAAGGAACACCACCATGTTAAGCCACTAGGAATCATGTTGGGGGCATTTACCAACCTCTGGGCATCATGTTGGGAAGGAACCTGTTATCCCTAAAGTTGAACCCTGACTACTAAGGTCAAGCTTAAGGAAATATTAGATGGTAGATATCAGACATCTACTTAGTAATTCTTATGAAATTCTGGTGGTAAATGAAGTTATGACTTAGGTTGGATAATCAGAAATAGAAGACAACGATAATATAAAATTTCAATATCAAACAGAAACAGAAAATGACTGTAATCATAAACGTACAAATGTAAGAGCTTTGAATTTCATTTCATAATTGGGGCATAGTTGTATACTAGTCAAGAGAATCGCAATATGAAATTGAGACCATGAATTGACAAAATAATGACAATATATACTTCATAGATTAAAATTAAATACGCTCAAATATTATAGTTTACTTCAAAAATAGTCATTTCTGGAACATACTAACATAAGAAACTTCATACAATTACAACCCTGCCTCAGCCCTCTTGGCTGGAATTTTTGTCCCCTTTTTTGCATTACAAATGATAAAATATATACAATATGGCTCCAACAACTAATCCCCATATTTTGGAACAAATAAAAAAGAAATAAATGAGATCTTTAAATGAATTGCAAGGAGATTAGAATATCTCTCCATGAAATCTATCATTAATCCTTGATGGACACCTTCTGCTTGTCATGTAGTTATTTTGGAGGTTTGAAACCTCTTCTTTTAGAAATTACCTTGCCACCTGTGATCACCGAATACTCAAACCTTGCTTGCAAATTAGTAACTGATGACTCAACTCTCCAAATATGGAACGATCTTTAACTTGCTGATCATTATCTTGGAAACATATAACTGATTATATGCTTTATTATTGCCATTAAATACTGGAATTTGACAGCTGACTTATTTCTTGAAAATATGGCACTTTCTTTGATTAGTTGTCTTTATCGTAATAGCTAGAATTTTCATTTGCTGCATATTTTTATCACTAACCAAATGTATCGATGATACTCCTTCTCATGAAGATTTAATCTCTGATTGCTTTGTGATAACCTTGACCAAATTTGGAAACTATCCTCTGCTTATGCCTCAGAATCTGGTGTAAGCTTCTGTCAGGATAACTGTAGACTAGGCTGTATAGCTAGGAACGGAGCATTCTATTGGGTGAATAACATCAAAACCAATCCCTTCTATCTTTAGTCTTTATCCATAATCTCCATTATAATTGGCTGCTATATATCATGGATTTTCCCAAAACGTGGATATGTGATCCCCTATGGATTGAACTGATTTTGAACAAGAAAATGTCATCAATATCATGAGACACATAGCCAAATTCTTTCCAGAAAAATTCCACTATATAAAAAATTAATTGGAGTTGTATGATATGCATTGTCTTTACAATTCAGGTATAGATATTCATGACACATGTATCCTTTC
Source organism: Larix kaempferi (assembly GCA_027924585.1). NCBI lineage: Eukaryota > Viridiplantae > Streptophyta > Pinopsida > Pinales > Pinaceae > Larix > Larix kaempferi. The sequence continues at coordinate 1,274,115 of BSBM01000394.1, read as the reverse complement.
TTTAAGTCGACGTGTTGGGCAATAGATGGCCTATGGGCTCTTATCCAATGTTATATCTTTTAACACATTATCGTGGAAGTCTTGAATAGACTTGTACTTTACATTTGCATAAAACCGATTTCACCAGCTTTACATCCTCTGCGTCGTCTAAAGGATTTGGGCGGAGTATTTGACATTTGCAATTTGTTGTTTGGCTTGCATTGAAGTAGTGAAAACATCCCTTTCGGTGCTCTAGTGTAAGTTTGGCAATTGAGAGTCTTTTCTTCCTCCATTTGTAAATGCATAAATATTTCCATCAATCTTCATTATCTCCAACATTTACAACACAAAATGCAATGGTTCTGAGTTTTATCCCTTGACACCTGGGATAAAACTGGAGATAACATATGGCCTTATCTTGGGATGGCATGCTCCCTGCGAGCTGCCAAGAACTTCTAGATATGTGCCTTATTCATTGGGTTATATGGTCAACTGTTCAACCATCCTCTGAAAACTTCTAAAATATACCACCACTTATTCAAATAAAATAAATGTAAACATGCTAAGAAAATCTAATCACTGTGAAAACTGCAAAAAGTAAATGCTCATGGATGAGCTTATTTATCCACACTTCTACTCTAATCTTGCAGAGATCAAGATGATCATGTGTAACTCCATTTCCAATGCAACCAAGCTAAAAATTGATTTAACAATTGAAATCCTGGAACATGCTTCTGTAAAATAAAGATTGAAGGACTGATAGGCAATTCATCATGGATCTGAAATCCATATTTGAAGCTGAACAAAACTGAATGGCTGGAGTTGATAAAAACTTCAAGATAAGCAGCTACTGGATCATAACAATAATTAAAAATCATGTTATGATCAGATATAGCTGTTTCTTCTTCAAGATAAGCAAGCTACCTCTGGATAAACTCTGACCTCACTATCTCCATAAAACCATATTCTTCACAATCATTTGAAAACCACTTTTTACTTTCTAAGATATGTTGATTCAATTCTTCATTCAAAGCCACACACATATCTTAAAAAATGCTTGGAACAACAGCAGTAATACTAACATCTTGAGAAATATTTTCTGTCTCATATTCTAACTCAAATTCTTTTACAATCTTCTTGAAAAAATAAAATTTATCTTCTTCACTATAAATATTATCAGAATCTAAACAAGAAAACAAATCTTTGTCCCATTCATCAATAGAAGACATACTCATCCATTCTCGAAAACCTTGAAGAAAAACATGATCTACCTCAACCCCTTTAGTCTTGGTACAGGAAGTAACTCGCTTAGAAACTGAATCTTCCATTTTGAAACCAGTGGAGTCACCAGGTGAATTTCGCAGCCACTATGTCACCAGCCTTTGTTCACCATCAAAGTCTGGATATATTCGTTGTCGTACAGCCTAGGGAAGTATGCCTTCACTCCTCCATGCCCGACAATGATGCCAAAAGATGTTATCCCTAAAGTTGAACACTGATTGCTAAGGTCAAGCTTAAGAAAATCTTAGATGGTAGATATCAGACATCTACTTAGTAATTCTTATGAAATTCTGGTGGTAAATGAAGTTATGATTTAGGTTGGATAATCAGAAATAGAAGATAGGGATAATATAAAATTTCAATATCAAAACAGAAACAGAAAATGACTGTAATCATAAATGTACAAATGTAAGAGCTTCGAATTTCATTTCATAATTGGGGCATAGTTGTATACTAGTCAAGAGAATCGCAACATGAAATTGAGACCATGAATTGACAAAATAATTACAGTATATACTTCACAGATTAAAATTAAACAGGCTCAAAGATTATAGTTTACTTCAAAAACAGTTATTTCTGGAACATACTAACATAAGAAACTTCATACAATTACAACCCTGCCTCAGCCCTCTCAGCTGGAATTTGTGTCCCCTTTTTCGCATTGCAAATGATAAAATATATACAATATGGCTCCAACAACTAATCCCCATATTTTGGAACAAATAAACCAAAAATGAATGAGATCTTCGAATGAATTGCAAGAAGATTAGAATATCTCTCCATGAAATCTGTCATTAATCCTTGATGGACACCTTCTGCTTGTCATGTAGTTATTTTGGAGGTTTGAAACCTCTTCTTTTAGAAATTACCCTGCCACCTATGATCACCAAATACTCAAACCTTGCTTGCAAATTAGTAATTGATGACTCAACTCTACAAATCTGGAACTATATGTAACTTGCTGATCATTATCTTGGAAATATAGAACTGATTATATGCTTTATTATTGCCATCAAAAACTGGAATTTGACAACTGGCTTATTTCTTGAAAATCTGGCACTTTCTCTGATTGGTTGTCTTTATCGTAATAGCTGGGATTTTCATTTGCTACAGATTTTTATCACTAACCAAATGTATTGATGATACTCCTTCTCATGAAGATTTAATCTCTGATTGCTTTGTGATAACCTTGACCAAATTTGGAAACTATCCTCTGCTTATGCCTCAGAATTTGGTGTAATCTTCTGTCAGGATAACTGTAGACTAGGATGTATAGCTAAGAACGGAGCATTATGTTGGATGAATAACATCAAAACCAATTCCTTCTATCTTTAGTCTTTACCCATAATCTCCATTATAATTGGCTGCTATATATCATGGATTTTCCCAAAATGTGGATATGAGATCCCCTATGGATTGAACTGATTTTGAACAAGAAAATGTCATCAATATCATGAGACATGCAGCCAAATTCTTTCCAGAGAAACGCCACTATATAAAAAATTAATTGGAGTTGTATGATATGCATTGTCTTTATAAATCGGGTATAGATATTCATGACACATGTATCCTTTCTTTAAGTCGACGTGTTGGGAAATAGATGGCCTATGGGCTCTTCTCCAATGTTATAGCTTTTAACACATTATCGTGGAAGTCTTGAATAGACTTGTACTTTACATTTGCATAAAACTGATTTCACCAGCTTTACATCCTTTGCATCCTCTGAAAGCTTTTGGTAGAGTATTTGACATTTGCAATTTGTTGTTTGGATGGAATTGAAGTAGTGAAAACATCCCTTTTGGTGCTCTAGTGTAAGTTTGGAAATTGAGAGTCTTTTCTTCCTCCATTCGTAAATGCATAAAGATTTCCATCAATCTCCAGTATCTCCAACGTTTACAACACAAAATGCAATGGTTCTGAGTTTTATCCCTTGACACCTGGGATAAAACTGGAGATAACAGAACCCGTCAATCGGCCTTAACCTATGAGCATAGTTCCCTTTCTGTGTCAAGCTCTTTAAAAAATGAAACAAGTCATTAGAGTAGAGTTCTATTCCTATGTCAAGCTCATTAAAAAATGAAACATATCCTTTCCCTTTGAGTCGAGTCTCCTCGTAGACTTAGTACCTGAACCTTCTTTTCACCCGCCTATGCCTTAGGCGAATGAAATGAAGCTTGGGGGCATGTCTTCAACCTATAGAAGTTACGTTGAAGTCAAATCGATCGCCTCTCCACACCACGTTGGAGCTAAGTCACTTACTTCTAGCAATCATGCTGGGGACACACACCAACCTCTGGATGCCATGTTGGGAAAAAGTTCACCATTGGGAACATTTTCGAGCATACTTTCCTTTTTTTTTAGGTTTCGAGCTTGTTAAACCATGAAAATTATCCTGAGCAAAGTTCATTTTTCTGTCACAAGCTCGTTAAAAAATAAAGCAGACATCATGAGTATTCTTCCAACCTATCTTCGAGCTCATTAAAAATAGTAAAATAGTATTTGAGCTTACTTTTCACTTTTTTCGTGCTATGGTTAAAACATGAAAAGTGGTTTGAGCTTACTTTTTCACGTTTCTCGTGCTCTGGTTGAAACATGAAAAGTGGTTTGAGCTTACTTTTCACTTTTTTCGTGCTTTGGTTAAAACATGAAAAGTGGTTTGAGCTTATTTTTTACTTTTTCGTGCTCTGGTTCAAATATGAAAAAGATTCCGAGTGCTTTTGATACCCTTATCGTGCTCGTTAAAAACTGAGTAAAAAAGGTGTGTCTAACGAGTATAGGTTTATCACTTTATCCGGCCTTGGTAGACTATTTACGGAAAAGGAACTGTGTCGAGTTTACTTTTCCTTTGTCGTACTCGGTCATCAACCATGACAAAGTTGTTCATGGAGTCCTTTTTAAGCTCTTTTCAGACTCCCTAAATAGGAAAAGATTGCCAAGCGAACTTGATGCTTTCAAGCTTGTAAAAGCATTTGAATGATCATCTTCCTGGTGATAGTTTACCTCTTTTTCGAACTAGGGGGCACTAATTACGAAAAATGAATACTCCAACCAATCATGACCGGAAGAGTCCTCTCTCGCGTTGTTTTTCCCTTTTTCGGGCGATGAGGCTAAGTTTATGAAAAAGGACCATTGGAGTCTTCTTTAGTTCTTTTCAAACTCTCTAAACATGAAATGACGACCGAGTTTTCCTTCTATGGACTCATTAAATTTTCACATTGAAGGGTCTGTCATGGGACGAACCCCTCCTATCCTAGGTTCGGAAAATATTTGGAATTGGACTCATCTATGAGATTAGCTATACCGAGCATTTGGTTACCCTCATCAAGCTCGTAAAAAACACATGAGGCACTCATCATTCATGATGGGGAAAAAGGAAAGTGTTTGTGTTACATACCTTAGTGGAAGTATATAGTCATTCTTGAACATGGCACTCATCTGCATTTGCATACAGTACTTGGGCCATCTATTTGTCTATGAGTCCCCGCTTACTTTCTGAGTCCTGTTACTCCTCTAAGTCATTCAGAGAAAGCTTCCATCATAAGTTGCATTAGAAATTTGCGTCATTCTCATTATTTAAATACTGCCAAGTCATGCCATGCCCATGTTCGAGAACATGTCCACTATCTATCATCTACAGTCAGTACACACGTCGTCATGCCGTTGTTACTTTGAGTCAGTCTTACATATTATTGTACCATCCGATCCACTCTACACAACTTTTGTCTTGTTTTGTGTCGATTGATGGGGGATTCATCATGGCCCTCCTTCGACGGATTCATCCTTGTCGACTTAAACCCATCATCCAAGGATTGAATCTAGAAACCAACCAAGTACCTTGGCCCTGCATGCCTCAATGGCAGGCTACCTTGCTTTCGTCATGATTTTACATCATTGACTCTTGATTGAAAGATTTCATCTTGTGTTCGACTTCAAATCATTTATTCACGCTTGATGATATGTACTATGATACCTTGGGAATCATTGACATCAATGGTGATCTCCCTTGCACTTGTTAACGGTTCACATCAATGGCCGGTAATCAAGTGGTTTCTACCATGTTCAACATCAAGACATTTGTAATCACATGGATAGATTCGTATCATTGTGAGTTTAGCTTGAAGACCCTGGGGAGTCATGTTTTACCTAGGTTGCGATGGAGTTTCTATTGAGTCATATTACATGGATCCACTTTTGTTTTGGTCATGGCTGTGTTATCATCTCATCATGGATCTATGCTTGTGTCTAGTAGCCATGATTGTGTTCAGTCGGTCATTACTACCATGGATCTGCAATGTATTGGTCGGCAGCCATGTTGTAGTTCATATGAGATTGTCCTTTCAGAGTCAGTTGTACTGCATCGACATTCTTCATCCGTCAAGCCTATTGCGTTTATTTCGTTCAAATCACTTCACCTGTACATCCTTAACAGCTTGATGCTTTGGGGGGTATTCTGTTACACCCAAAATCTACTCATCATTAGATTCAGTGTATACATCCCTGAAGTCACCTGGACTAAGTACTTTCATTTGGGAGGATTTGCATTCAATCCTGCAAACTTTGAGAGGTGGTTGCAGGTTGCACATTGGCAACATGAGACGTCATGGTCTGCTCCACTACAGGGTACAACGAGGTTTGTTAATGGGAAAAAATAGCCTATTCAAGATCTTTCTCGAAACTTACCCATTTAGGGGCTTATCCCAGACCTCTATGAGAGCTAGTACTCAACCCCTAACTCTTTGGGAAGATCCCCCATCTCTCTCCTACCATCTCTCATCCTATCCTATCCATACTCTATCCACTTGGTCCTATATAAGTGAGGCTCAATCCCATCCCAAGGGGAGGAAGGCTATGGTATCTACATGCTGGTGAAATCTCTCTTAAGGCACCTCTATTCACCTATTGGAGAGCTCATACTTCCTTGGAAGAATTTGGCAATTGGCTTGGTCGGAGAAGGGCTACTGCGTTAAGTCTTTAGCTGTATTTCTATATCTGTATCATGTACTCCTGTATTTACAGTAATGCAAATGCTTTCCACCAATATTGTTCTCATGTGTAATGATATTGTGTTGTTTACCTGCTTAACTGTTTACATAGATCTCTTATTGTATAGATGCTCTTTACTCGTTTCTCTTCTTTTTGTGTCTTGATAGGTCTTGCAGCTTGGATCTGACGACCGTGGGACGTGGAGCAACATTTGGGAGAAAGGATAGCGAATCAAAGAGGTAAGACATCTAGCACTTGATCCTTAAGTAGATCTAGGAAATGTGTTTGTAGTCTATTCTATTTGTTCTAGATTCTGAACTAGGGAGATCCGGCTCACGTCCGCACGAGTGGATTGTCCGATAATAGTCACTCTACGACTCATTCTATCTCACATCAAAAAGGCCTTCAGGGACACCTGTTGGATAGCTACTGGGGCCATAGAATTTCATCCATGCAACAAAATTAGGTTCAGGCAATTCCTACAAGTGCATCTAGGAAGGTTCCAGCTGGGAACACTAGTCATAAGTCCCCGGTTGATGATTTTGCAAAGTTGACCCCCATGTGCAAAACTCCACACTCCCTTACTGAACAAAACCCTAGTTTCTAAAATTGACCTAAAAGTTGACACCTGGACCATGGGACCGAAGGAGAGGGGCACCCCTAGCACTATCTCGATGTCTTGAATCCGACGGAGTTGATGGTTTGTCGATTAGAGCCACGGTCGTCATTCTATTGCTCGTTCCATCTCACATCCAAAAGGCCTTTAGGGACACCAGTTAGATACAAAATACACTATATAATCTCAAAATACAATGTAGGGGACATTGCAACCTCGTGGCTCTTGTTATATATATGTAAAAGGTAAAAACCATTAAATTTTAATTACAAATTTATAAAAATAATTCCGTAAGTAAATCAATTAAAAAAAATCATTTAAACTATAAAAATATCTTTATATTAAAATTTTTAAAAAATCATTAAAACTATAAAATTTTAAATTATACACCTATAACATTGTATGCATAAATCATACGAAGTCATGTCCATGTGTGCACAACATGCCAAAAATAAAGATAAATTTTACAATTTATGACAGAGATAAGGATGGGATGGGGCCATTGTTGTCAGACATAAGACAAGTTGGCCAAGCTGTCTGGTACATGAGACTTAGCAGCAAAGAAAAAATATTAACGTAGTTGTGAAGCAACCCATTACATCTCTGTTACGATTCATCATTTCTACACATAATTGCTGATCTAAGATCTTGATCACCATCATGACTCTTTTCTGGCTGCTATCAAATCCCATTGCGATGACAAACACTAGACGGGTGTTCGACTGGGAAACCAGGCGGGCATCAGGAAGTTTGGTAGATATTGAAGAAAGGATGGGATGGAGCCGTCCTTGTCAGTCAGAGGAGAGGCTCGCCTTAAGGCGAGGCTATCTGGTACATGAGATCCGTCGGCATAACAAAAACCTTTAACGTATTTTTCAAGCAACCCATTACATCTTTGGGAATCATGTTTGACGATGATGATTCAATGGGTGGAGGAAAAGATAGAACATGATAGAATATAATTTTTTTTCCTGGATAGGCTTGGTTTTCTCACTCCTACAAAAATTCATTGCGTGGTAAACAATAGAGGTGTGTTCCACTAGGCACTAGGCATGCCACGTATCCATCAGGAATTGGTTGGTAGTTTGCTAGATATGGAGGTGCATTGTATAGTGGAGTCATGCCATTCTATGGTGTTAAATATTATGCCATCAGTTGTAACTATCACCTCTGCTCAAGCATCTCTCGGACTATCGATTCCTGAACCAATTTCTGGGGCCAACACTTATCGACATCGAAACGACGAGCTGGCATCTGACAACATGACTAGAATATCTAAGTGTGCCATTGATGGATATAAGGATGGGATGGAACCATCCCTGTCTGACATAGGACAGGATTGGTATTGTAAGAGCCTCACTAGAAAAACATAACGTTGAAAGGATAATTAATAATAATAATAATCAGCTATGGCTTTAAAATCAGGCATGCAAGAAAAGTCTCACAATGTCAATAAATGAGAGTAACCCCAATTATCGTAGTCTCTGAACTCACAAATCAACTATACTTTGGTTTTAGAATCGATGTGTATTATGATTTGGGTTTCAAACCATCTGATTCAACTTTACAGGTGGACTAGAGATTGATCAACCTTTTATGCCTACCCACCTGAAATTTTTAACCGTCGAAACTAACCCGATAGAGTCACAGGGCTATTATTTCTCAATTTCATTTAAGCAGGTTGAGTGGAGTATTTTGGTATTTTTAGGACCCAGACCAGCTAGTTGGTCGACCCTGCTTGCACATTATCGGTATCTCAGTCCAAAATTTATGTGATTTTAAATGAATTTCCTCAATGATTTTAAAAGTGATTTTATGTGAATTTCATCCATCGTCCAAGTGGCTTGCGTATGCATCTAGAGTTTAATTTTAATCATTCCTGTCATGTCCAATTGAATTTTAATGGATTCTGGGTTCCCATGCTCCCGTCAAATTAGGCCCATCACTGAATGAAATGAAGCTAGCTAAGGTGTTGTTTTTAAATCATTCATCTCATGTCCAATTGAATTTTAATGGAGTCAGTGAAGCTATCTAATGCAGTCATTGATGGTTACTCTATGGAAGTCAATTTAGGCCCATGACTAAATGAATCTATCTAATTCTATGGCAGTCAAATTAGGCCCATCACTAAATGAAGCTATCTACTGCAATAGTTTCCAGTTAATCGACGATACTAATTGAGTCATTTGAATCTTTATTTTATTTTGGAAACTAGGGTTTTGCTCAGTAAGGGAGTGTGCAATTTTTGCACATGGGGGTCATATTTGAAAAATCATCGACCAGGGACTTATGGCTAGCATTCCAAGCTCGAACCTTTCTAGACACACTTGCAAGACTCCCTGGAACCCATTTTTGTTGCACGGTTGGAATTATATGCCCCGGGTAGGTATCCAGCAGGTGTCCTTGAAGGCCTTTCAGATGCGAGACGGAACGAGCCATAGAATGACGATCGTGCCTCGGATTGAAACACTGTCAACTCTGTTGGATTCAGGACATCGGGATAGTGCTATGGGTGCCCCTCTTCTCTGGTCCCATGGCCCAAGTGTCATCTTGTAGGTCCATTTTGGAAACTAGGGTTTTGCTCAATAAGGGAATGTGCAATTTTTGCACATTGGGGTCAAATTTGCAAAATCATCAACCATGCACTTATGGCTAGCGTTACTAGCTGGAACCTTCCTAGACACACTTGTAGGACTCCCCAGAACCCAATTTTGTTCAATAGTTGGAATTCTATGGCCCCCATAGGGATCTAGTAGGTGTCCTTGAAGGACTTTTGGATGCAGAATGGAATGAGCCATACAATGAAAATCGTGGCTCTCATAGACAAACCGTCAAATCCATTGGATTTATGACATCAGGATAGTGCTAGGGGTGCCCCTCTCCTCTGGTCCCATGGCCCAGGTTCTATCTTGTAGGTCCATTTTGGAAACTAGGGTTTTGCTCAGTAAGTGAGTGTGCAATTTTTGCACATTGGGGTCAAATTTGCAAAATCATCGACCAGGAACTTATGGCTAGCGTTTCTAGCTGGAACCTTCCTATACACAGTTGCAGGACTCCTCGGAACCTAGTTTTGTTGCACGGTTGGAATTCTATGGCCCCAGTAGGTATCCAACACATGTCCATGAAGGCCTTTTTGATGTGAGACGGAACGAGCCATAAAATGACGACCGTGGCTCGGATCGAAAAAACGTCGACTCCGTTGGATTCAAGACATTGGGATAGTGCTAGGGGTGCCCATCTCCTTTGGTCCCATGGTCCAGGTGTCATCTTGTAGGTCCATTTTGGAAACTAGGGTTTAGATTAGTAAGGGAGTGTTCAACTTTGCACATGGGGGTCAAGTTTGCAAAATCATCGACCGGGCACTTATGGCTAGTGTTTCCCTTCTAAATCTATGCCATCGCTCTTGTTAAAGCAGCAAAATCTTACTAAATGTCAACAGAGCTAGGCATTAATTCAATGCACAATTTTCATTTTGTTATGGAATAGATGTATTGCAAATAATGACATGTCCTTTGAATGCACGATTTTCATTTCGTGCCTCCAATTTCATTTAGGTCAAGTGTCTCAAGGAGAGATGAAAAATTCATCCTTGGGCATAATAACCAATCCAAGAAACAAAATTGAAAGTTGTAATTTTTGGAAAGTGTGTTTGGGATAGACCAACATGAGCACATTGTCCATAAACTCTCATGCAAACTTTTTATGAATTTGACCTTTTAGGTTTTGTACACTATAAATAAGTGTTGAGGAATAAACATGGTTGGTGATATAGTGTATTTAATTCCAAAATTAACATTCTTGAGCTCAAACACCATGACAGAATCCCTCTCATAGGAATATTTGGAATTCAAGTTGAATATAGACACCATGATCAAGTCTTGGGCATCTAGGTTTCTAGGTTTTTGGGTGATGAAATTAGGTATCTAACAGTTATATTTGTGTGGATGATGGATGAGAATCTTATGGTGAAAAATGGGATGGTGATGGTGACAACATGGGTAGGAAGAACACGATGGTTATTTTCATGGTGGCATGGTGATGGCGACAATGACCATGGGGATGGTGATAATGAGCATGAAGATGTTGATGGTGCTAGTGAGCATGAAAATTGGCATGAGGATGCAGATATTATGGTTTACTTAGATGGGAGAAAAAAACAAAGAAAATAAATCCATGACAAAACTTGTGCAATTTATCAAGTTGTACCAAGTCTATGCAATTTATCAATCTATCAAGCTATCAATGTATGGTTGCAATAGTCAAAATATTAATGTCAATACTCAATGAGGCCACGAAACAAAATCATAGCATACATGTACACCACATACCTATAACATAGTACACAATAAAACATGAAAACCACATGCCAGATTACCTACCTATGGTCATTCGACTAGACCATCAGCATCACCTCAAATACCAATGGTTTCCTTTAACCTCTCATGCTCGGAATAAGGAAACATGTATCGTGCCTTTGATAAGTTCTTCCTTGGCATTGTTTGCAGATAGAGGTTTATGCTAATAACTAAGTTTGTATAGTGGTATACAATCTCACCTGGTCTATAATCTTCATATGTATACCCTTTTCTATTTGCTGAGTGGGAAACCTGGTTCAAATATTCTCGCTTTATAACCATCGACCCAATCAGAAAATCATTGGGCTCAGAGTCCCATAATGGGACATTTAGGGTTTTCTTCCCCTCTAAGCAACGTGCCAACCAATACTTAGTGTGCCATGCATTGCATCTTAGGGAAACCACTGCATATATGTTCCCTGGAGAAAATATAGTTCGAACGTTTCAGTCAAGTAATTAGACACAACTAGTTGTAAAAAATATTAAAATATTAATCGAACCTGGTTGTACGATATCTGATATGTGGTCATAGTCTGGTGAAATACTTGATTGGTCCTCCTCCAACTGGGATAATTTTGTAGCTATTGGTCGACCATTGGGGAGTGATATACGGTCCCAACTATCAACCCAATCCATGGATTCACATTCATCCCATTCATCACTACTACATGGAGAACAAAAACATGACAATTTTCTTGTCCACATTTCAAGTATAGCATTGTCCGATGTTCTAACTGAATAAAATGCATGAGTCCCTTGGATGGTATTGCACTCATATAACTGTGATCAATCTACATCCACCACATCCCAAAAATATCTATGTACATGTGCTTTCCTGGTTGAGTGATCTTCCTTCCTTCTTGCTCCCCTCCCCAAGATTGAAGCACACCATTTGACTATGTTTTTTGCATCTCGGATGAGTGATACATTTGTGAACTTCATTTCTTTCTTATGTAATGCAGTATTGATGCATGCACCTACTCCATCATGTTCACCTTTTTTGTGTCCGGTCTCAAAATAGTTCCAAATATGTGGCACCTTGTGCATTTTGTGGAGCATACACAGCCATTGGAAGACACGATAATTTTTGAATTTCCCTGCACAACCGTCAAACCAAATCCAATGTTGTTCCATCTATATACTGTTTTCCTTCAAGTGATTGTAGAAAATTTGAAAGATGTGTTATACAAAATCCAAGTCGTGACACCTGTCATCACTTATGTAGAAGTGATACTCCTTCAATATAACCCTGTTGTCTTTAGTACTATCTGCCCCATGTCTATAAGTGATATGGACCATTAGGCTGACCTGGTCTGAGTGATAGTATTGACTCTGAATCTCATTTTGTGGTTGAAGATTGTAGTTTTCTGCAAAATTGACCACTAACAAGATAGTCCCAATAGGAAATATATCCTTGCACATTCTAAACTGCTCATCTTTCCAACGAGCCACATGCACATGATTTACATACTGTTGTGTCTTTTCAAAGAATTCCTCCATGAAGTCTCAAACTCGTACCTGGTAGATCAATAATAAAGACATATATCAATAGATTGTTACATATGAAATTGCAATTTGAAGAAAAAATAGTATCCAATATGGGTGAAAAAATGACGATGGGTGTTTATTTTGGGGGGTCTCGTGAGAAAATAATTCTGGTTTTTTCATGTTTGTCAACTTCGGGCAAACAAAAGTGATATTTTTGTTTAAAATTTCACTTTGCCGTAAAAATAAAACTTTTGAAGAATTATGTTAGCTTTCTATTCATAATTTTTTCAATTTTTTTTATTAAGATTTGATATTTCGATTTCGCAAATGTTTGACAGTGTGTTCTTATAAGATGAAAAGACTACAAAAGAGTTATGATTTGTTGCACCACTAAAATCGTTGTTGGACTTGTGTTTTGCAAAAACAGAAAATGCTACGACAATCTACACACAATGTGCTAGTGCCTGACTATAAGTTTGCATCCAATGGAACTATATACTAATTATTATATTTTTTTAAAGTCGATCAATGGGGAAACTCAGTCGATTTTCAACAACTTTTTTGTTGCACCACTTTTCTCTCAATAGGCTATAAAAGCAAAAAATCTACGAACACCCTTTTGAAGTAGAAACGCCAATGAAGAGTCCCACATTTTTTTCGATTTTTTTGGTGTGGTATTTTTAAAGTTATGGATTTTTCTTTTCGCCGTTTTTTTAAAGAGTTGAATCATAAATCGACACATGTTACGAAAATAAAACTTAAAAAATATCAGTTCTTATCTATATACAACAAAATTTATACCCACGTAAAGTAGATTCAATGATGAATCTACTGGTATGAAGTCCGACATTTGTTTTGTTGTGTAAGAGGTGGTTTTTCCCTTCCGAAAATGGAGAAAACTGAAAATTTTGCAGAGATGTGAATTTTTCATGTTTCAGAGATTATTCGGCCGAATAATGTTTTTCCGTAATGGCGCCATGAATTATGGTAAAGGTTATTCGGCCGAATAATGAAACGGAAAAAAAAACTCGTCGGCCGAAAGAAAAAAAATAAAAATAAAAATAAAAAAAAATAAAAAAAAAAATTTGTTTTTTATACTCATATAAATAAACGTAAAGTTGATTCATTATTTTCACATGTTTTAACTTCGCAGTTTTTTTTCAAACTAATTTTGAAAGGAGGAGACATTTTTTGCAAAAGGAGGTTTTTACAAAGTATGTTTCTTCTTCTTTTTTACAATAGGCACATTGAAGGAGTTTTTTTTTCTAAGGCATATTTGCAAGGAGTTTTTCCAAAATATTTCTTTTCTTATTGCATATTTGCAAACAAGACATTTTTTGCGAAAGGAGGTTTTTACAAGGTATGTTTCTTCTTCTTTTTTCCAAAAGGCACATTGAAGGTGATTTTTTTCTAAGGCATATTTGCAAGGAGTTTTTTCAAAATATTTCTTTTCTTATTGCATATTTGGAAATAAGACATTTTTTGCAAAAGGAGGTTTTTACAAAGTATGTTTCTTCTTCTTTTTTCCAAAAGACACATTGAAAGTGTTTTTTTTTAAGGCATATTTGCAAGGAGTTTTTTCAAAATATTTCTTTTCTTAGACATGTTTGCAAGGAGGTTCTTTGCAAGGATTGTATTTAAAAAGTGTGTATTCGAAAGTATTTTTGCAAAAAAAATGTATTTTTCTTTCTTATTTCTTTGAAAGAGATTTTTTCAAAGAGTTGTTTTGGTAAAATAATTTACAAATGGTTTTTTTCCAAAGTAGTTTTGCACTTTTTATTTAATTGAAAGAGGTTTTTTCAAATAGTTGTTTTGCTAAGGTATTTTGCAAAGGATTTTTTTACAAAGTAGTTTTGCACTTCTTATTTATTTGAAAGGAGTTTTTTCAAATAGTTATGTTGCTAAGGTATTTTGCAAAGGGTTTTTTGCAAGGTACTTTTGTACTTCTTATTTCTTTGAAATGGGTTTTTTCAAAGAGTTATTTCTTTACAATGGTTTTTTCCCAGATATGTTTACAAATAAGTTTTTATTCAAAGTACTTTTTTCTATTGGCTTTTTTCGTAGATATTTTTTCAAAGAGATTTTTTTGCAATGATTTTTACAACAAAGATTTATTTACAAGGTGTTTTTATTATTTTCCAATGGGTAGGTAATTTATTGTCAAGGAGTTTCTTATTTCTTTCCAAGAAGGTTTTTTTCAAAGAAGATTTTTGTTCAGAGAGTTTTTTCAAAGGAAAGTTAATTCCAAAGAAATCTTCTTCAAAGGACTCTTAAAATTTTTTTATAAGGTAAAGTAAATTTCAGTTCATGTTTTTATAAATTCCGTAAATGTTTTTAAATCTTAATTTATTTATTGTTACTATAAAGTAACATGATTCTTTAATTTATCATCTATAGATTAAACAACCATGGGCAATAAGAGAAAACATCAAAGAAAAGCTGATCGTAAACGTGATGATGACGATAATAGAGAAAAACAAAAACTCAGATATATTGCCAAAAAACAAAGGGTTGCCGAAACGGAAGAGAGAACTATTGAAGATATAAATACAAATTTACATGATAATGTTGAAGAGATGGAAATTGAAAATAGAGTACAAGAAGAACAAATTGAAGTTGAAAAGAACATTGTAGAAGATGTAAATAGTGATTTACATGCTAATGTCAATGAAGTCAATATTGAAGATCAAGTTCAAGATCCAGAAATTGGACCTGGTATGTATATATAATATATTTTCCAAATTCATTTTTTTATAATGAATTTTATTTTTTGATATATGTTAAATTAAATTTAACTTGATGTATAGGTACTTTTACTATTGATGACGAAATGTTAAAAGACATTGATTGTGACAAATATGGAGAAAAACTACCAATACATGTTGCACGATATCGTGCTACAAAAATTTATGATGAAGTTCTCAAGGATTACTCAATAGCAGGACAAGCACAAATTTTGAGATGTTTATTAGTGTCCAAGAAGTTAGAAGGTGCTACATCATTATTGGGTATTCGCAAAGCGACAAAAGAGTCGAAATTGAAACAAAATGTGATGGAAAATATAGGTGATGCAATAAAAAAATTTGGAAAATCCAGGAAGAAAGATATCAGTGCTGCATGTAAAGCAATTCATATAGGAATTCTTTCAGCTAGTACTAAACAAAAGCGTTTGACAACAGAACTAGCAAAAGCAGTTGGAACATCAAAAAAGACATTATACAAACATAGCAAATTCAGAATGCAAATAGATGAAAATAATGAACTTGCTTGCTGGGCAATTATTTGTAGACAACCTTACAAAGATAGATTAGGAGCAGGTGTTAAAGATATTGTACAAGAATATTAGTTGGAATATGCTCAAGTTTCACCAAATTCAAGAGATGTGATACACAAAAGAATATCACGAAATGTATATGAAAGCCAACCAAAACATATAATGGACATGACACAAGTACAATTGTTCAATAAATTCAAGGAAGATCATCGTGGGATTAATATATCAATCACTACATTTGTGCAACAAAAACCATGGTATGTTCGACCTATTACTATACGTGATACATGTTGTTGCCATTATCATGTGCAATTTCAGTTATATTATGACACGTTTCTTGAATTTGGTAAAATGTTTTGGACAAATTCACCACCTCCGCCGACGATACGTGAATTCATATCTCAAATTTTATGTGAGAGAAATCACGATGAAGTATTTTATTCAAAGAAATGTGTCAATGGAAAACATTGTCATCATTGCGAAAATTTGGTGCTATTCCACAATAAATATCCTATCGATAATGATCAATCATTGTCAAATGTAAATGTTGATTGGAGGAGATACGAATACATCAACTATAGTACAAGTTCTAGTGATTCACATTCCAAAAGAATTGATTTGCTAGAAGACAAGATATGCGTCACAGATTTTCTCAAAAAATTTGAAAGCCAAATTTATAAATACACCCAGCATTCACATAGAGCACGATGGCAAGATCTTCAATTCAAACAGTCTCGTGAAATTTTTCCACCCGGAACAATTTTTTCGGTGGTTGATTTTGCTGAAAACTATACATTTGCTGCACAAAAAGAGATACAGAGTGAATACTATCACACTGACCAAGTTTCGATATTTGTCCATGTTGTGTATAGACATTCTGAACAGGATGTTGATGGCATTGAAATCACATGTAACAATCGAGATGTGATTAAATAATATCACTTCTATATCAGCGATGATCGTACACATGATACACATTTTGTTCAACATTGTATAGAAAATATTTTCTATGACTCACTGAAAAAATGCGAAGTCGAATTCAATGAGCATTGGATATGGTCTAATGGATGTGTGGGTCAATTTAAATCTTCACGATCATTTTTTTGGTTATGTCGACTTCATAAAGCGCTGAACATTAAACATCGCTGGAATTTCTTTGAAACTGGGCATGGAAAAGGTAAGCATGATGGTGCAGGAGCATGCATGAAAAGAGCACTTCGAAGATGGCAAATGAACTATTCTTTTGCACGGTTTCATTCAGCTGGAGAGGTTGTCTAATGGTGTCAATTAAATCTAAGCCATGATTATAATCAACAATCAAAAGATGTGTGCAGGTATGTCCACTATTTTTTTAATTTATATCATTTCTTGAAATTTAAAAAATGTATGTACTAACATTTAAGTACATGTACACTAACATTAAAAGTTGTTCTTTGAAAGTGATTCATCATTTATTGTGTGGGTTTTTTTGGCTTGTTGGGGTCCAAGATATAAATAGATCAATACCATATGACGCTAGCACCATACATGGGACTAGAGATCTTCACTCTATTCAAACAAAATCATTTCACAACGTGTTTGCATTTGACAGTAGAAAGCAATCATGCTTTTGTCATATTTGCATTGAAAATGTTGAATCTATAGAAGTTTGTGAAAACATAACAAACAACTACGTAAAAGCTTGGAGACACACAGAGATTAATCCAAAAGGAAAAATGCCACTGGCAAGTGTAGAAGAGTTAGAATCAGAAGAAATAGCAATATCGTCTGATGGCGATAGAATTTTAGATCTCGTTAGAGAAGGTAATAAACTTGTTCTTGACTTTTAAGTTAATTGTTCATTCTAGTCCATCGCCATAAGTATAGTCAATTTAATTCATTTAAAAACGCTAACACCAATTATAATTTGCGCAGGAGATGTTTTCACTGTGATTGCACCTGTAGACAACAACGAAAATGTCAAATATTATTTGATGCGATGCACTGAAGGAAAAATGAAGTTATTGGAGGACTACAATGACAACGTATTTACATACGAAAGAGGATCCATCATTTTAAAAGGCTATTTTTTTCAGCAAACGCATATGACTAAAAATTATGTCTACTTTCAAGATTATGAGCCCGATGTTATATGTTGTCAGTATAGTCATTTAGTATGTGCATCTCGAATAAGGTTGATACAAGTTCCATCAAAAAAATAGTTAAAAACCAAAAAATGGAAACTATCCATATGTGACCATGAACGTATAGTTGAGGATGGCATTCCATTGCGATGTTTTTAACTACATATCAAAAATAAATTGATCTATATTTTTGTCCATGTCAATTGTTGTGTACAATATATTTTTTGTTCATGTGTCACAATTGTTGTGCATAATATATTTTTTCATTGAGTTTTTATGAATATTTTCTTGAATGACAACAAACATAAAAGCTTAAATGGTTGTACTTTAACATGCTTCAAAATGATTTCAAATATTATTTGGGAATTCAAAAGTACTTTATTCGGGTCCCCATATGTCTCTTAGACCACTAAGGGATGAGATAATGGATGTGGCTATCCCCACTCCGCCCCGAATTTTTACTTTTGATTGATTTATGCCAATGAAGAATCACCAAAAAACATACTAAATTTTGTATTATTTTAATCCGTCAAACATGTTTCTTTAATATACTTCACCAATAAATATGATCTGAATGAATTTTTTAAAACAAGTTGTTAATCTATATGATTGTTGCACAAAAATAATATATCTCTCACATGTAAGTTCACATAACTGAAATCATGGCAAATGAAGACAACAACCACTTGATTTTTAATCACAAACAAGAATTCCTGGATTGTGAAGCTTATGCTAAATTAGAGCAATGATTATTTACAAAAAAATCGATAAAAATTCATCGAATTGTTGTCTAAAATTCATTGCTCTAACTTAGCATAAGCTTCACAATCCGGAAATCCTCACTTGTGATTAAAAAACAAAAAATCATTATCCCCATTTGCCATGATTTCAACATTTAGAAATTCACGAACGACAAAGTACCTGAACATAAAAATATGAAAAACATTAGTTAAAATTCCTATCATTTCATTTCATCAAAAATTCCTATCATTTCATTTCTTTACATTTTAACATCCCATTTCTTAGTTCATTTTAAACCTTCATTCTTATGATTCAACACTTCCTCAACATTCATTCTTTCCATAACATTTCTTAACATAACAAAATGAAATTTTTTTACAAATTCAATATTTCTAAACTTTAAATTACCTATTCAATGTTTCATTCACTCTTAACAACTTTAAATTACCTATCAAATGTTTCATTCACTCTTAACATTTCAAACATTTTTGACACCTCCCATTCATTTTTTCCCAACATTGATTCTTACCATAACATTCATTCTCAACATTGAACATTTCCTAACTTGAATTAACATTTTAAACATTCCTAACATCTCCCATTCATTATTTTCCAACATTCATTCTTCCATAACATTCATTCTCATCATTTAACATTTCTTAAACTTAGATTGCACCTATCAAGACATTTTAAACATTCATGCAAAACATATTATAAACATTATCAAAACATTTTAAACATTCATGCAAAACATATTCTAAACATTTTACGAAATGAGAAATAATTAACATGTACTCATATATAATCCAAAAAAAAGTTAATGAACATGTGAGTTCAATGTACATATATATATAATCAAAAAATAAATACCCTCCATGTTCAAAACAACTACAATATATATATATATCAACAAAAACAATAAAGTCTGAACCACTGTCCATCTGGACCAATATCTTTCCATTATTTTCTATTAGGACCTTCCCTGGAACTCAACTCAACCTACAATACACAGAAAAACAAATTATAAATCTAGATCATAAATTATTTAAACAATTTTAAACTAAATTCAAGATATTAAGATATTAAACTTATCTAAAAAACAATTCAATTATTAAAAAAATCGTATGTATCAAATTCTTTAAATGCATGTCCACCACTTTTTTCCACTAGAGCCTTCCCTTTGGCTCCAAAGGATCTCAAAGAGCCAAGCTGCAACATGTACAAAAGTAATTTATGAATCCTAAAGCATGCAAACAATTTTCAAATAAATACAAAAAATATAAAACATTAAACTTATATCAGAGATCATTTCTAGTTCAACAAAATTACCTCGGTGCCAATATCCGCATTCATCAAGGAACCCACATCTTCACCCCCAATTTATAAATGGTCTCTCCCCTAAAATTTAAATTTTGTTAATGAATAAAACATAGTACATACATATAATAAATTAAGCAATTAACTTAAAACCAAAACAAAAAAATTAAAATCATTAGCTCACAAGAGATGGTAAATCATCTAAAAAGTTGGAATCTAAAGAAACCTGCATAGATAAGTCAAATTAACAATAAGATACATTGATATTTATTAAAATTCAAACAAACAAACAAAAATATCAAGTTCAATCATAAATATTATAATTAAAATACCTCTCCAAAGTGCTCTTCATTTTGATTAGGATGCTCTTGATTTTGACTACTGGAGACTCGAAAATTATGTGCATTTAACATTATAGAAAACTACAAACAAAATACATTTGCTTAATATATTTATTACTATGTAGCAAAAAATTCAATTCAAAATGAATAATAAAAAATCAAATAGATTGTCATAGCATAATCAACAAACCTCTCCCATGCTCGATGTGTCATTAGATAACACATCTGAAGCTATATCTCGACAAGACTTAGCATAAGCCCTGAGATCATCGATGCTCAATGCATCTACCTCGTCATTCGTCTTGTAAACAAAACTTTGACGAACATTAGCACGAGCCCTCTCTCGACCCAAACCCACTTCTACTCCAACAAGAGCTGATGCTAAACCATCACTTACCGATTCCCTTGCAGCTGTCCCTAGTTGGGATGTGGTCTCCATCTCTGATCTTAAAGCCACAACCCTCGGTGGACGAGGTATCTCAGGTGGAGGTTGAATAGTCGTAGGGTCTCTGAGAGCACCTTTTCGATTATATATTCCACCCTTTCCAATTCCATAAAAGTCAGAAGGAACATTAGTATAGTTAGGCTTCATACCTAAAAAAAACTCCACATAAAAAAATCTAGCAAAATAATTAGGAACCTCATCATTCCATGGCAATCGACCATAAGCTGCAAGAAAGTGATCATATATTAAATGTGCAATTTGAGGATGCTTGAAATATTGCACTTTCAACATTTTTCGCTTAAGGCCTTCTTTGAAATTGAACATTGAATTGGCTTGTTCTCTGGTGACTCTCTCCTTCACAACCTCCCACTTGTCTGGACCCATAACTTGGTCCCTTCGCATCTGCATCAAATGAACAAAACCATTCGTAGTTGGTCCAAGTTCCTCGTATGCATCAATGAATTTTTGCAAAGACCCCAAAACAATCTCTAGACTTTGTCGGCTCTCTGGAGGGAGATCCAAAGAACAAAGATCATTGTTCAACCTGTCATAGTGGGATCTACAACTTTCAAGAATAGTTTGTTGCACAACACCTTCCCATGGAAGCTCATTAGGTAAATCAGACGGATAAGTTGATATGGGTGTACAACCCTCAGCTAGTGGAACATATGTCGTCCTAGCTCTAGGAGGATCTTTAGGACCCTGCTCTACACCCACACCTATTCCATCATCTACAATCCTATCTTGATCTTCCTCTCGCTTTGTCGAATTATGCACATCTTTTGAACCTCGCTTTGCTTCAAATATAGCCATAGTCAAGAATTAACCTTGTCCAAAAATTTAAAACACACAAAAATACAAATTATACATGATTAAACATTAATGTTCATACCAACAGAAGGTTGAGATCGACGCTCTCCCACAGAAGACGAAGGAGAATCATTTGTACCCCTTTCAACTCGTTGGTGATCAGATGACTGTGACCCATACAATAAACTTGAACCCCGTGGTGAATTTGACAACCTTTGACTACCAATTGGAACACCAATTCCTGATGAATGTGATGACCTTCTACGCTTTCCCTTCGAAGACTCCACTCTTTCCATTTGATATAATGTCTAAATTTACACAAACGTTAACATATTGAAATTGTACATGACTATTCTACAAGCATAAAGCCATATCTGATAAAAAACTACAACAAAATGTAAGTCCCTCTCCTAACTCTAATTAATTAACTAAAATTCCTTACCATCACTACTATTGCAACATAAAGATATACTTAATAATCATTTCATTATCAAATATAAGTTATAACACAATTAATTGTAGTAGTATAGTAACCTTAAAAAGGTTTCATCCAACAAATATGGTTGAATTATATATCTCAATGAACAAACATCTCACTAAATATATATATATACACTTATTAAAAGATTTCTAGTTTATATTTATGATAAAAAAATTTACACACATTGAAGTTGTACATGTTAATTCTACAAACTTAAAAACATATCTCTTAAAGAACTGCATACGAAATGTAGAGGTGCCTAAAATAGTATAAGTTATTTTTTTTTGTAAGTTCCTCTCCTAACTCTAAGAACACTATTGCACCATAAAGATAACATTAATAATCATTTCATAATCAGTTAATTGTAATAGTATAGTAACCTTCCAAATTTTTCAATGATCACTTATGATTTCATTCTATATCTCAATAAACAAACATTACTTAATATTTATAAAAAGAAATAACTAAGAACTTACAACAGCGACTTTTTAAGTTACTTTCTTCATGAACAGAGTTCAAGAACTCTGTTCATGAACAGAGTTCAAGAACACTGTTCATGATCGTAGTGATAAAGAGAGTTAGTCATAGCTTTATAGAGTAAGTAAGAGGTTTTTGTACCTGGTGATGGATTCCTTCTCTACCAAGTAATATCTTCCTTATATAGTTTTGTTTCCCTAAGTTATAGTATCTACACTGAGTAATTTATTCCTTTTAGTTAGGAGTTTACTAAGAATAATAGAGGAGTCATTCCTTTATCTAGTGTTGTTAAGGTTCTTAAGAGTGTTTGTCCTGAGTTATATATTCCTTCTATAGTTAGGATATGATGATAAAAAAGAGACCCCTACCTAATTTATATATATAATAATATATAATTACTAAACCTTAATAATAATAATAATACCATACTACCATACCATCTATTCTGGTTCTGAGTGTGAACTCTGTTCATGAACAGAGTTCATGAACTCTGTTTAAGGGCATAAAAACTAACATCATATAAGATAAAATTAAATATAAAAAAAATAAACCATTTAATTTTAAACGCGATTCCAAATATTTTTTTTAATTTTCTCCTATTGCCAACAACTCTTGAGCAGAGTTCCAGACCTCTGCTCAAGAGCAGACTTCCAGAACTCTGCTCAAGAGCAGAGTTCCAGACCTCTGCTCAAGAGCAGAGTTCCAGAACTCTACTCAAGAGCAGAGTTCCAGACCTCTGCTCAAGAGCAGAGTTCCAAAACTCTGCTCAAGAGCATAAAAATAAATGTAAAAAGATAAACATTCAAATTTTAATCCTTGGCAAATATTTTTTTTAATTTCATTCAAATTACAACATTTTTTATCAAAACAGGAGTTTGCGAAACGATACATACCTGTATCCCAAACAAGCAGTGAAGAGATCGTCAATCCACGACGCCATGACGGTTCAGTCCACCAACTCTCCAAACAACAAATTGTTCCTTCACAAAGCAACAAATAATGTTTGCAACTAAAACCTATAACATACGACAACAGAATCAAAACAATACAACTCAACGGGAAAACGTACCTTCCAATGACGAGCTATCAACCCTGCACAGAAAACCACAACATCGACGACGCACCAATACAACCGAACTAACCTGCCAACCAAACACATTTCAGCAGAACATTACAACACGAAAGAATGTATATACATAAAACTTAAAATTCGAAAACCAAAAACAGTGTATAAACGTTACTTACCCTTGCAGCCATTAACTCCATGTCGTATCACCGAGCAGCAACCAGACAAAAATTTTGAACTTACGGATCCCCCTGGCACCCTCATCAACGAACACAGCTTCCACAGCTGCAACAGGAAGTTACAACATCGGACAAGCAAGCAGCGAAAGGGGTGGAGCAATAACGTCCCTCAACAGGATGGACACAACGGGAAGTAACAGCAGGGGATCGTGGAGCAACAGCCGACAAACAACAGGAAGTAACAGCAGCGGATCATGGAGCAACAACGTCGACGCAGGGTGGCGAGAAAACAACTGCGGGCCCGCTTGCGGGGTCCAAATATTTCCAGTAGGGACTGCCAAATGGCGTCCTATGCTGGGTTTTTATGCAGAAATATAGTTCAGTCGAACAATTATTCGGCCGAAAAATTATTCGGCTGAAGAATTGTTCATTCCGAACAATTGTTCGGCTGAATAATTGTTCGACCGAATAAACTCTTAATCGAAATTTTTTTTCCGTCCGGCAGCTGTTTGCACACATTTCAAGGATCCCCGTTAAACTAAACGGAGAACTATTTGTGGTTATTCGGCCGAATAACCTCTACATTATTTGGCCGAATAATAAAAATTATTCGGCCGAATAATATTCATTATTCAGTCGAATAATAAATATTAATCGGCCGAATAACTTTCGCTAAGACGATTTTGTACTAGTTTCTCATGAAAGTGTTACCCACCTTTACGTTTTCACCCATATCACATTACCAACCTGAGAAGTGACCAATTGTATTTTTTTTTCTTTCGTTCCCTCCATCAATATCATATGTGACATATTTGAATGACTGCAAGTTCATCTCGTGCCTCCCAATTTCATGCTCATCGGTCACATGTATGCATTTTTCCAATAATGTGAATCCACCACACCCTGGGCATGTCCCATCTATGCAAGTTTTTTGATAAAATGTGCAATCGTTTGGCCTGCTACACAAAATGCTATGAATAAAGTCTCTAGATGGCATCGGTAGTAATGTAGCTGAGCATTCTTGCACAAGAGTGTTATGCAATACATGAAAAAATATATGTATATGTGCCATAATAGTAACCATACTCAATGTGGTATCGAAAACAACATGTGTTATGAATTGTGTTCATTTTAACATACCATGGTTTTCATTTTTCAAAGGATCTTTGGCCCAAGTCAAATTCGTTATGTTCATTCCTAAATCTCTCATATAATTATGTTTGTGTCATA
The DNA here is from genome assembly GCA_027924585.1 of Larix kaempferi. Lineage (NCBI taxonomy): Eukaryota > Viridiplantae > Streptophyta > Pinopsida > Pinales > Pinaceae > Larix > Larix kaempferi. The sequence goes on along the minus strand of BSBM01000394.1, from coordinate 1,248,929 downwards.
TCAATAAAATGTTTAATGTGTGGTTCACGATCCTTTGAACCCCTTCTCAATTTTAATGCATCTTTTTGGTTGGAAGAAGGTCTAGTGTTGTCATGTCAAAAAGCTTGCAATAATCCCTTTACCGCATCAATGAGCTTCATATCAAAGCGTGGCAACCTGCCAATGAAGGCCCAAACATCTGTTTGACCGGTTTCAAGTTGTTCTCTTCTAACAAAATACCTATGAAGTGTCTTCACATTCAAATACATAATTTTGGATGTAGGTTTAAGAAAACGTAGTGCGCTAGTGTTTATGTTCACGATTGATTGTGACAACACATGACGAGCTACATTGCGATCCTTTGAGCGAGATTTATTTCCAATTGTACTAAATGCATCCACTAAACTTTTAACAATATGAGAACTTGATTCTAACTCTTTGGTCATCTTTATCTTTAATGTTCTTCTAACAACATCCATAGACCTAGATTTTAACAACGATAAAAATAATTTGCACTTGTCCCCATCACATTTAGAATAAAAGAAGTTATCAAGTATTTGTCGAGTTTGATAAGCAATTGCATGTTTAGACAACGTACCTTCAAGTGAACTAATGAGAGTTTCATCAACCTGTAAACGTTTCATAGTTCTTCGACATGCAATTGATAATGGAGGTAAGGGTGTTGGAGCTAGAGCATGTACAATATCACCAAGACGCTCTGGCGTTTCAATAGGAGCCTCTTGTCCTTCATTCTCTTGGACGGTCTCCATAACATTTGCTTCTTCCATTGTAAGTCCTTCACTCAATGCCTCTCTAACTTAGTCCCTTGTATAACCACTACCCAACAAGTCATTCACTACCATATTCTGAGGTTGACTTGATGTGGGAATTGAAACATCCCCCGATTAGAACCTACGTCTTCCTTCTTGACTAGTGCCATGGGGTGCTTGTTCATCAAATGTTGTTGAAATTGAGGGCCCATCTAGTGAATTTCTTCAAGGTTCTTGAGGTCAATGGGTAGGAACGACCATGGCACCATCTACGGTTGGAATTGTATGAGTTTCCATGGAATTCTTTCGATTCCACATGTCCAATCTTTTCTTTTCTCTAACTTCTTCCACAGTTTCTTAAGGCTTCTCTTTCCTTTCCGTTTTCCTTTTTCGATTGCATGAATTCCCCATGACCACAATGAGAAATACTAAGAAAATAGATTCTATAGTTGTGCTCAATTATTAAAATATCCAAATTCTTTCTCAATTGTCAATATAGGTTCTTCAAGCTTGCTCAATTGTTAATATAGATACTTCCTCAATTGTGAATATATATTCATCAATCTTGCTCAAATGTGAAAGTAAAGTTTCTACCTCACTCATGAATATAGACAATTCTTCATTTGTGAATATAGATTCTTCAAGCTTGCTCAATAGTGAATGTAGATTCTTCTTCAATTGTGTTCATATAGAATCATCAAGCTTGCTTGACATTGTGAATGTAGAATCCCCTTGAAGCTTGAAATTGTGAATGTAGAATCCTCTTGAAGCTTGAAATTGTGAATGAAGAATCCTCTTGAAGCTTGAAATTATGAATGTAGAATCCTCTTGAAGCTTGCTAATTCTGAATGTAGAATCCTCTTGAAGCTATTGTGAATGTAGAATCCTCTTGAAGCTTGAAATTATGAATTTAGAATCCTCTTGAAGCTTGCTAATTGTGAATGTGGAATCCTCAAATCCAAATGCTAACTGTAGAATCGTCTTCAAGCTTGTTGATTGTGAACATAGAGTGTCTTGAGCTTCCTCAATTGCCTTTAATGTTGTTTGTGAAGTATTCTGCTATATGGCAGACAGGAAGATGGGAAGACAAAATGCGCAATTTCAAGTATAAAAGCATTCTGCTGAATTTTTGCACAGACAAAACGCGCTAGCGTTATGGACACACATAATGCTAGCGCATTATGGACAAAAAAAACGCGCGCACATTTTTGGAATGTTAAAAAAAATCCTAGGCATTTAATATATTTGGTGCATGGCTAAATAATGCCTACTTGCACAAAATGCGAGAGTGTTTCTCCATGCCAAAACACCCTAGCGTTATTGTAATCATCAAAACCTTATACAATAGTTTATTTAATAGTTTCTATGGGTTGGGAGGTTAAATAGGGATTTGGTGTTAGGAGCTTAGGGATTAGAGATGGGGGGTGGTTAGTTAGGGGCAAGGGGCTAGGAGGGGGATTAGCGATGGAGAGAGAGAGAGAGAGAGAGAGAGAGAGACTGAGAGAGGGTGTTAGTAATGGTTTGGGGGGGGAGGAGGGAGAGAGAGAGAGAGAGCGGAGAGAGTGTTAGTTGTAGGGAGTGAGAAAGAGAGATGGGAGGTGTGGTTAGAGGTAGGTGGAGGTGTAGGGAAGAGAGAGAGACTGAGAGAGCCCGGGTTAGTAAGGGGGGAGTTAGAGAGACCGATGATGATGATGATGAGAAATATGGAGATGACAATGATGATGATGAAGATGGTGATGAGGATGATGCTGATGCTGATGATGAATTTGACGATGAGGATGATGAAGATGAAGATGATGGTGATGAAGATGATGATGACGATGATGATGATGATGATGGTGGTGGTGATCATCATCATCATCATCATCATCATCATCATCATCTCCATCATCATCATCATCATCATCATCATCATCATTGTCATCTCCATCTTCATCATCATCATCATCATCATCATGTAGTGGTAGTGGAAGGGGGATTAGGAGAGAGCGAGAGGGGGGATAGAGAGAGAGAGAGAGAGAGAGAGAGGGAGAGAGAGAGAGGTGTGGAAGCATGGAAGAGAGAGAGAGAGGTGTAGAAGCATGGAAGAGAGAGTGAGAGAGGGGGGTTAGTTATGGGTAAGGGGCTAGGAGGGAGGTTAGCAAGGGGGAGAGAGAGAGACAGACTGGGAGAGGGGGTTAGTAATGGTTGGGGGGTGGAGAAGGGAAAGAGAGAGAGAGAGAGGAGAGGGTGTTAGTTGTAGGGAGTGAGAAAGAGAGATGGGAGGTGTGGTTAGAGGTAGGTGGAGGTGTAGAGAAGAGAGAGAGATTGACATAGCCCAGGTTAATAAGTGGGGGGGTTAGAGAGACTGATGATTAGGAGGAGGAGGAGGAGGAGGAAGATGTAGATGACTATGATGATGATGAAGATGGTGATGAGGGTGATGATAATGATGAATATGATGATGAATATGATGATGATGATGATGAAGATGAAGATTATGGTGATGATGATGACGATGATGATGATGATGATGATGATGATAAAGAAGAGGATACTGATGAATCATGATCATCATCATCATTGTCTTCTCCATCTTCATCATCATCATCATCATGTAGTGGTATGGGAAGGGGGATTAGGAGAGAGCAAAAGTGGGGAGAGAGAGAGAGAGTGAGAGAGAGAGAGAGGGAGAGAGAGGGAGAGAGAGAGAGAGGTGTAGAACCAAGGAAGAGAGAGTGAGAGAGGAGGCATTAGTTAGGGGTAAGGGGATAGGACAGGGGTTAGCGATGGGGGGAGAGAGACAGAGACCGGGAGAGGGGGTTAGTAATGGTTGGGGGGAGAGAGAGAGAGAGAGAGAGAGAGAGAGGAGAGGGTTCTAGTTTTAGGGAGTGATAAAGAGAGATGGGAGGTGTCGTTAGAGGTAGGTGGAGGTGTAGGGAAGAGAGAAAGCCTGAGAGAGCCCGGGTTAGTAAGGGCTAGGGAGAGGATGTAACAACCCAAAATTTCACAAAAAATTAAAATTTTTCAACGTAGCTTTTAATGCATATATTAACTATGTGGAATTATAATAAATGCTTCTATATGGTCATGTTGTAATAAATGTTTTTAACTACCCTACAGTGTATTGTTTGTCGTCTTGTTATGAAATGAAATTAAAGTGTACATTAAGATGCCATTGGATGTTCTTCTCAACGTAGCTATATTTTTATATTACTTATGTCAATGTTCATTCGATATAATGTTTATAAGTGCTACCTGTTGTTCTTCTTTTGATGGTGGAAGGGGTCCTAAGGGTACCCCGAGGCTTACTTAGCATTTATGCTAAAGCATTTGGACTTTCCGTTTCGTAGATTACAGGTAAGGGTGACACATCAGGTCAAGTAATACAAATATAATTTAAAGAGTACTTTCAGTTAGTCCTCAAGGGTTCTGTATATAAATTTCTAAGGTACTAATACAATGACTTGTATATAGTTTGTATTTGTAACTATACAACTCAAATGTCTCCTTTGTTTAACATTTAAATGATGAATTAAAGTGTCGTAGCATTGGTTTAGGATAGTATGCACTACTACTTATTGTCACAAGGTTTATGTGCCTTTATATAGCATAGGCTAAAAGTATGATACATTCTAATCCTATAATATGTGTAGTAAATGCAAATTGATATGCGATGTCCTATAATAGATGACCTCTATATTGCTTCCATGCTTTCCCTATAGTATGAACTATATATGAATTACAATTAATTCCTATAGTGTATATTATTTACATGTCCTATGTATTTCCTATAGCATGCAAAATATCGTATAGTTCTTAATGCATATAAAATATATGCAAGTTCTATTTAATTTATAGCATATTCACTATATGTAAATTCTATCGCATAAGAACTATTTGCAAACCTTACAGCATGCCAATCTTGTAGCATAAAAACTATATATCGATCCTGTACGTGTAAAGTTTATGCCCTGGTTTCCAAAATGTTATAATGTAATAGATATCTAAATGAATTATATATCCTAACGTAAACTATGACTTACACTATTGTATATATATATCGACAGGTTTGAAGCATTACTATTGAACCATCGCGTGATGAGGTCAAGGTAATAATATTATAAGGGATATGTGCTGGCAGGTGTTCGTAATCCAATCTTGGCATTAAACATTCTTGTCTACCACTTTCGTGTGATATCTTGGTGGCAGATTACGTGTTTCTTGTCATGTGATGAGTTGTAAGGTCAACACCGATGTGGTCGAGCTGTACCAATCCTCGTCCCAATGTTTTATGAGCTGGAACTTATGGTAGAAAGTTTAATAAAGTGTTTTAAATGCACCGGTGGCTTGGGATTGCAATGAAAGACCTACACTGTTGATCTAGAGATATCCTCAGCATTTAGGAAATTAACCCTAACTCCACTAAGTCACATCGTTGTTGTATCCTTTGGCATTCATTGTTGTTGAGAGTGGTTATGGGGAGAGGCCGACCGCCCTGCGTATGCTTAGGGTTTGTTTAGCAAGTTTTTAGTGTTCCTCCGGTGAATTGAACCCGTGACCTGAGAGTGCTTTTGTTACAAGTTGAAACTCTTAAGAGCCGAGCTCTGTGAGGAAATTTCTTGTGTTTTTCTTGGTAAATGTAAGTCTCGGGAAAAGTCACACCAATTGCAGTGGTTTTTTCCATCGAAGCTAGTTCAAGAAGACTTCTTCCTCATGTTCGATACCATGATTTACAGGGAAGGGTTGATAGTCTTCGGGGTTAAAGAACTGAGTCACTTCTATAACTGTGTTAACTATATTCATGAAGTGCGAGGGTTGCTCGATTCATTCTAGTTGCAGATGCTATCCTTTTCGACCCTCGGTTATAATTTTCAAGGTAATGTGTTACTTGACATTTTCGTAAGGTTGTAATTATCAGTAATTTGTTTAGCTTTGGATTAAGATTTAACCCTCATCATTTTTGTGGCAAGTTCTGTCATTTTCAGGGTTCTAAACTCTAGTTGAGTGGGAACTACTGTGTGTGAGTGGTAAGTTTCGGTGGTTCCCTTGTGGGTTCTCCTGGAAACTGTTTGTTGTGTTGAAATGGTCGAAGCCTTTGGTTTTCTGAGATGTCGTTACTGTTGCAAAGTTTAGATTATGTCAAGATAGCGTAGGGAGAATGGATTCCTTAACCTACTCTTCAATGTATATTACAGTTTACTGTTTGCCGAAATGTAATCTTTGTTATCAGGGTTTTAACCCTCGATTCCTTGATAATGATTAAGGGTTCGACCCTTAGTTTTACACCATGTCTAGAAACTACGTTATGTGTTAATGGTTGTCACTTTTTGTCGATTTTGGTGATGGTTGAAAGCCAAGACGAAATGTTTGTAATGCGAATCCTCGAACCCTAATGTTCAAAAGGTGATGATGTTTTATATTTTACTGTGTCGAAAGGTCGAATGGTTTGATCTCTCGGCCTATAGTTTCAACTTTTTTTTGCTTGTGTAGAAGAATACTATCGATTTTCTTTTGCAAATGTATCGTCTATTGTTGTTTGTTTTAAATATTTGGGTTTCAAACCCTATCGAAATGATGATTCCTAATAGTATTGGCTTTCTACATCAATACTTGTAAAATGTAACTATGCCGAGAGGGTTTTAACCCTCGACCTTTCTAGCTAAAGTAATAATATGGTTCTGCTAGCTCGATACTGTTTGTGAAAGTCTTCTCCAAACTCTGTCTTGAAAATTGGTAATGTTGAAATGAATACTAAGTGTTTGGGTTTTGGTATTAACGAAAAATATTTTCCCAAAATAGTCTTAATTTAAGTTTACAAAGGTTTGGTAATTTGAGTGTTACTAGTTCTGATTACTTCTGTGAAAAAGAAATAGATGTGCAATAAATAGTAACCCTATTTATCTTCTATTGCTACAATGAAGAAGATGTAAAATGTTTGTATAAAAAGGTATTGCTAGAATGATTTTTACAGCTAAATAGTTTTCAAACATATCGATGAAAGGAAAGAAATGCATTTGAAGAGAAGATAATGAGATACACTGTACTCAACACTTGCTGTAAAATATATAGTTTAGATTTATGCAGAAACAGAGAACTGACTGAGTTTTCTATGTATACTCTTACTATAAATTAGAGTTGTTCTAAGGTCTGTATAAAAACAAAAACATTGATTCTTTGCTTAGCTATGTGAGAAACATAAGTTATGGAAATTACACGGTGGTTAAGAAGTTACAAATAAAGAATAACAGAAAGGAAATATTAACGAAACATAACAGGGTTAGGATAATCATTCAATCTGTGCATTGTCTATTGTTTATCTACCTTAATTAACCCTCTCTGTACTAGAGTACTATATAGAAAATAGTATGGGAAAAATACAGTAGAGGTATATTATCAATTCCTACATTTATTCAACAGTTTACAAGATCCTAAACAAATAAGAAAATCACTCTTATACTTCTGCATTATCAATAGTTAGCTAAGGAATACTAAATTAATTAATTTATAGAAAGTAAGATAACCACTTAGAGACTGAAATGACAAGTACAACCTATAACTGTAGATAGGGTGGACAAACACCCAATGAGGCCTGTTCCTCCCAACCTTATCCAGAAGAAGAAACCAATCTACTTGCCTCCTTTGAACCCCTGAGCCTGTTTACTGAACCGCTAGGTAGATGAACTATGTGTAGAAGCAATACACTCAGAAATTGTACAGGCAACAAACTATTAAGACTTGCTCTTAATCTTTTAGGACTCTGCACTCAGTAGTAAACTATGCATACTTACACCATGATAAAAAACTAGCATATCCCCTCATCGAATCTCTTGGGTGCAAGAAGCATAACCCCAAGGTAAATTTCCTCATCAGGAAAAGTGATGAACCTCAGTCCAAAATTTGATGGCTCTTTTAAAGATTGCCTAGGTCTTTAGTGGTCAGTTTTCAATAAATGCACCTCAAGCTCCAGTCCCATTTTCCAGGGCACTAAGACCACAATTCAAGGGAGTTGTCCCATACAAACAGCGAATTACTTGCCTCGTAAAGTTGCCATTTGTCCGTTTTCCTTCTATCCCAGATTACATTCCACCTAGTCGGTCAGTAAACACTCTTTCAACAGTCCCCTTATGTGTTTGTCTCCTATTTAATTTATTTAATAATAAAATATTGTGCAAATTACAGTTATCCCTGGAAACTTGTCCAATACAAAAATTTACAATAAAAGTTAAGATAATGTTTCCAACATAAAATGGTTTTCAGCAAAAAGGGGTTCGTTACAAACACCCCCACTTAAGCTCAACATCGTCCTCGATGTTGCGTATTCTTCATCAGAGCCTCCCTGGAACAAAAATGGATATGCTACCCACATTTTACTTTCCAATTCCGAGGTAGCTTCATCAGGGCTAAGGTGCTTCCATTGCACCTTTACCTACCCTATGGTATGATTCCAGAGCATAATTTCCTTCCTGTCGAGAACACAGTTCAGTTCCACTTGAAAATCTCCTTCGGGTTCCACCTGTATGTCATTCCAATTCAGCACATGAGTAGCATCGTGAACATACTTCTTTAAAACAGAAATGTGAAAGACATTATGGATTTATAAGCCAGATAGCAAATCCAACTAATGTGCAACATGTGCAATCCTTGATCGGACTTCAAATGGTCCACAGTACCTTGGTGCTAGTTTAGCACAACTCCCAATCTTTAAAGCACTTTTCTTGGGTTTTACCTTTACAAAAACATGATCTCCAACCTAAAATTCTCTTTTAGTGTGTTTTAGATCTACATAACTTTTTTGCCGATCTTGTGCAACTTTTAAGTTTCCTTGAACCTGTTTCATGGTTAGCTCCATCTCTTTTAACAAATCTGGTCCTAACATTAATCTGTCTACAGGGTTTTCCCAAGAAATAGGAGTACAACATTTTCTTCCATACAAAATCTCAAATGGACCAAGTCTAGCAGATGCTTGATAATGATTATTGTATGCAAATTCAACTAAATGCAAATAATCTTCCCACTTAGTTGGCTGATCTTTAACATACATTCGTAACATGTCTTCTAAAATCTGATTAACCCTTTCAGTCTATCCGTCAGTTTGTGGATGGAAAGAAGTACTAAAATTTAATTTAGTATTTAAACACTTAAACAATGCTATCCAAAATTTTCCAGTAAACTTGGAGTCTCGATCAGAAATAATTACCTTTGGAATTCCGTGCAAGCGAAAGATTTGCTTCATAAACACATATGCAATGTTAGCAGCTTTGAATGTAGTCTCAACGGGAATAAAATGAGCATATTTACTAAGTTTATCCACAACAACCATGATTGAATAATTTTGTTTCTGATTCTTAGGTAAACCTGTAATAAAATCAATACTTATAATCTCCCACTTCCATTTCGGAATTGGCAATGGCTGCAATAGGCCAGCAGGGTGTTAATGTTCAGCCTTAATGGTCTAACATTCAAAACACCTAGTTATGTACTCAGCCACTTCATTCTTCATGTTGGGCCAAAAATAATCCTTCCTTAACATAGTTATCATTTTCTGATAACCTAGATGTCCCGAATAAGGACTCTTATGAACTTCATCCAAAATCACCAGCTTAACTTTTGACACATTAGGTACATAAATTCTGTTTTTATAAGTCATTAAGCCCTTTTCATTAATGTTGTAATTTGTGATTAAATTTTTAGATAAATTTGTAGCAACCTTATCCTGTAATTTTTGATAATTTTCATCTTGCTTAATTCCTTCTTCAATTTGATTTTCCATATCTGCCTTAAACATGCTGATCGCTGCCACAAAACGTAATCTGGTATTTCTACTCAAGGCATCAGCAACTTTGTTTTCTTTACCCTTAATGTGTTGAATTTCAAAATCATACTTGCTAAGGAAAGCTATCCATCTAGCTTGCCTTGCGTTTAGATTTGTTTGATTCAACCAATATTTTAAACCCTTATTATCTGTCATTAGTACAAAATTTCATCAATCAAGTAATGGTGCCACATCTTTAGTGCATGTATCACGGCTGCCAACTCAAGATCGTAAGTTGCATAATTATTTTCGTGGATTTTTAACTTTCTAGACTCAAAAGCAATAGCATGACCTTATTTAGTTAAGACCCCACCAAGTCCATCGTTGCACACATTAGTGCATACAACAAAGTCTTTGTTAGGATCAACAATTTTTAAAATTGGTGCGGTTGTTAATAGTTCTTTTAACTTATTAAAACTTTCTTGGCATTTTTGATCCCGTACGAATTTCTTCCCCTTCTTCTGCAAGAAGTGATGAGATTCGCAATTCATGAAAACCCTTAAATAAACTTTCTGTAGTAACCTGTTATCCCCATAAATGACCGAACATCAGTTACATCTTTAGGAACAGGCCACTCGTTAATTGCTTTTATCTTATCAGGGTTGACGAAAATTCCGTCTTTAGAGATTATGTGACCTAGGTACTATATTTTATCTTTATAAAAGTCACACTTGCTGAACTTAGCATAAAGCTGATGTTCTCTTAACACTTGCAGAATTATTCTTAAATGTTCATCATGCTCTTCTTTAGTTTTTGAGTAAATTAGAATATCATCAATGAACACAACTACAAAATTATCCAAATACTTATGCAGAACGTTGTTCATTAAAAACATGAACACTATCAGTGTGTTAGCCATCCCAAAAGGCATAACTACAAACTTGTAGTGCCCGTATCGCATTCTGAAAGCAGTTTTCAAAATGTCTTCGTCTTTTATTCTAACTTGATGATATCCGGACCTTAAATCCATTTTAGTGAATATCTCTACTCTGCATACTTTATCAAATAGATCGTCAATGTGGGGAAAGGGATATCATTTTTTAATTGCCATTTTATTGAGTTGATGGTAATCTATGCACAGTTGCATGGTTTCGTCCTTCTTTTTAACAAAAATAACTAGCGCTCCCCAAAGAGACACACTTGGCCTTATGTAGTTTTTATCTATTAATTCCTTCAATTGAGATTTTGGTTCATTTAACTCCAGAATATTCATTCTGTAGGGAGCCTTTGAGTTCGGTACTGCACCTGGTACTAACTCAATGCTGAAACCAAGTTCCCTTTTCGGAGGTAATCCTAGAATTTCTTCTGGGAATACGTCAGAAAAAAGTCCCCAACGATGGGTATATCCTCCAATTTTAACTTATCTTCTTTAGATGAACATTCATCATTAATAACATTAACAACAAACATTTTTCATCCCTTTCTTGCAGCTCTCTTTACTTGTAAAGCAGAAATTTGCCTTACAGAAATATTCCTATGAATTACTTTTATTGTTTTAGTTTTTCCTTCATTACTCAAACAAGTAAAAGATTTCTCATAACAATTAAGCACTACTCTATGTTGTTCAAGCCAGTCCATGCCAATCAACAAGTCATATGACCCTAAGGGTAAAACATTCAGATTAACTTCTGTTTTCAGCTGACTCATAAATACATCACAATTTTTGACAAAGTATGTAACCTTTCTTTTAATGCTTGTTGCTAGCTGAACTAACCATGAATTATAAAATTTCTCTATCCTTAACTTGCAACTTTTCACTAATTCAGGTGAAATGTAACTCAAACTTGTACCTGGATCTATTAGAATGGAAATAGATTTGTTGTGTATCATACCTTCAATTTCAACCATAGACGTTTGATGATCTGCTTGACGATTCTCCAGTGCTCCATTTATCCTGTGCATCTCTCTTGCTACACCTCCAACTATACGCTCTACTTGTATGGTGTGAATGTTGTTGACTGTATTTCTATTGCGTGGTCATTGAGCTCTAGTATGGGGTCCACCGCAATCATAACACTTTAGAGGTGCTTTCTGATCAGCATACATGTTGTTGTTATTATTATTGCTATTATAATTATTAGGCACATTCCTTGCAGCAGTAAAATTCTTTGGTGCATTACTTCTGTAATTAATATTACTTCGAAATTTTTTGTTATTAAAGCTTTTCTTAAAATTTCCATAATTATGATTAAAGCTTTTCTTTTTATGCTCAAAATGATTAGACTTATTACTCTTCCAGTCAGATATTCCTTCTCTTTTTCTGTTTTGGTCAAAACATAAATTAGCTTTCCTCATAGCCTCTTCCAAAGTGGAAGGGTTATCATACTCGGTCCTATATTTTATGTTGAAAGGTAGACAACTTAAAAAAAATTGTACCTTAGGCTTCTCTTCGACCATGTAAGGCACATACCTTAGCAAGCTAAGGAACATGCTGCACAACTCCTTCATACTCATAGTACCCAGTTTTAAATCATAAAATTCCTTAGATTTATCTTCATAGTACTGTTATGATAGAAAATTTTTCTTAAATAAATTTTTAAACATACTCCAGGTTATGTTTCTTTCTTTTATGTTTTTAATTCTTTTAAGATACTGCCACCAAATATATTCCTTTCCGGTCAGATTGTAAATAGCCATCTTGGATTTTAACTGAGAAGAGTAATCATAAATATGAAAGTATTTCTTCATTCCAGACAACCATGCTTTAGCTGTCTCACCCTTTTCAATTTCGCCATTAAAGGTTGGTGGCTTAATCTTTTTAAACTCTCTTATAATTTGTTCATGATGCTTATGCTTCCTCTTCTTAGAACAACAATCACTGTCACTAGTGTCATGAAGATATTTATAATTACTTTGATCAGATTCAGATGAAGAGTAATTATTATTTTTACCATTCTTTATTTTCTTACTCTTACATTTGTGAGACATTGTACCAGAATAAGAATTTACTTCTGATTTCCTTCCTCTTTCCTCGTTATGGTATTTCTCCATTAAAATATGATTTAACTCATCCCACACCTTCATAATTCGTTCATTCTCTTCTTTAACAGTCCTTATTTGAGATTTTAAATCTTTTATAGTACATAGCAGTTCAAAAGATTGAGTATTTAACTCTACGTAAATTCCTTCATTACCATTATTATGTGCATTGTTATTATGTTCATTATGATGAGGAGATCTGTCCTCTGCTGATTCTTCTGGTATATCCATACCTACAATTTAAACGTCAAACTGTTTTGTAAAGAAACAAAATTTAAATAAATTCAGTAACTAAGTTTTTTTTGTTTTATTTTTCTGTTTTGCGCACGTGAGCCTATTTCAGGCCTAGAGTTTGAACTCGTGCTCTGATACCACATGTAACAACCCAAAATTTCACAAAAATTTAAAATTTTTCAACGTAGCTTTTAATGCATAATTAACTGTGCAGAATTATAATAAATTCTTCTATATGGTCATGCTGTAATAAATGTTTGTAACTATCATACAGTGTATTGTTTGTCATCTTGTTATGAAATGAAATTAAAGTATTCATTAATATGCCATTGAATGTTCTTCTCATCGTAGCTATATTTTTATATTACTTATGTCAATGTTCATTCGATATAATGCTTATCAGTGCTAACTGTTGTTCTTCTTTTGATGGTGGAAGGGGTCCTAAGGGTACGCCGAGGCTTACTTAGCATTTATCCTAAAGCATTTCAAGTTTCGATTTCACAAATTATAGGTAAGGGTGACACATCAGGTCAAGTAATATAAATATAATTTAAAGAGTGCTTTCAATTAGTCCTCAAGGGTTTTGTATATAAATTTCTAAGGTACTAATACAGCAATTTGTCTATAGTTTGTATTTGTAACTATACAACTCAAATGTCTCCTTTGTTTAACATTTAAACGATGAATTAAAGTGTCATAGCATTGGTTTAGGATAGTATGCACTACTACTGATTGTCACAAGGTTTATGTGCCTATATATAGCATAGGCTAAAATCATGATACATTCTAATCCTATAACATGTGTACTAAATGCAAATTGATATGCGATGTCCTATAATACATGACCTCTATATTGCTTCCATGCTTTCCCTATAGTATGAACTATATATGAATTACAATTAATTCCTTTAGTGTATATTATTTACATGTCCTATGTATTTACTATAGCATGCAAAATATCATATAGTTCCTAATGCATATAAACTATATGCAAGTTCTATTTAATTTATAGCATATTCACTATGTGTAAATTCATCGCATAAGAACTATTTGCAAACCTTATAGCATGCAAATCCTGTAGCATAAAAACTATATATCGATCCTGTACGCGTAAAGTTTATGCCTTGGTTTCCAAAATGATATAATGTAATAGATATCTAAATGAATTCTATATCCTAACGTAAACTATGACTTACACTATTGTATGTATATATCGATAGGCTGGCAGCATTACTATTGAACCATTGCGTGATGAGATTAGGGTAATAATAATATAGTGGATATGTGCTAGCAGGTGTTCGTAAACCAATCGTGGCATTAAACATTCCTATCTACCACTTTCATGTGAGATGTTGGTGGCAGATTATGTGTTGCTTGTCATGTGATGAGTTGTAAGGTCAACACCGATGTGGTCGAGTTGTACCAATCCTTTTCCTAATGTTTTATGAGCTGCAGAGTATGGTAGAAAGTGTAATAAAGTGTTTTAAATTGACCGGTGGCTTTGGATTGCAATGAAAGACCTGCACTGTTGATCTGGAGATGTCCTTGGCATTTGAGAAATTAACCCTAACTCCACTAAGTGACATCATTGTTGTATCCTTTGGAATTCATTGTTGTTGAGAGTGGTTCTGGGGAGAGGCCTACCGACCTGCATATGCTTAGGGTTTGTTTAGTAGGTTTTTAGTGCTCCTCTAGTGAAACAAACTCGTGACCTGAGAGTGGTTCTCTTACAAGTTGATACTCTTAAGAGCCGAGCTCTTTGAGGAAGTTTACTGTGTTGTTTTTGGTAAATATAAGTCTCAGGAAAATTCACCCCGATTGCAGTGGTGTTTTCCTTCAAAGCTAGTTCAGGAAGACTTCTTCCTCGTGTTCGATACCACGATTTACATGGAAGGGTTGATAGTCTTCAGGGTTAAAGAACCGAGTCACTTCTGTAATTGTGTTAACTGTATTCATGAAGTGCAAGGGTTCCTAGATTCATTCTAGTTGCAGATGCTATCCTTTTCGACCCTCGGTTATAATTTTCAAGGTAATGTGTTACTTGACATTTTCATAAGGATGTAATCATGAGTAATTTGTTTAGCTTTGGAATAAGATTTAACCCTCTTCGTTTTCATGGAAGGTTCTGTCATCTTTAAGGTTCTAAACTCCAGTTGAGTGGGAACTATTGCATGTAAGTGGTAAGTTTTGGTGGTTCCATTATGGGTTCTCCTAGAAACTGTTTGTTGTGTTGAAATGGTCAAAGCCTTTGGTTTTCTGGAGATGTGGTTGTTGTTGCAAAGTTTACATTCTGTCAATATAGCGTAGGGAGAATGGATTTCTCAACCTACGCTTCATTGTATCTTACAGTTTACTGTCTGTCGAAATGTAATATTTGTAATCAAGTTTTTAACCCTCAACTCCTTGATAATGATGAAGGGTTCAGCCCTTAGTTTTACACCATGTCTACAAACTACGTTATGTGTTAATGGTTGTCACTGTTCGTCGATTTTGGTGATGGCCGAAAGCCAAGACTAAATTTTTTTAATGCGAAACCTTGAACCCTAATGTTCGATAGGTGATGATGTTTTATAGTTTACAGTGTCGAAAGGTTGAATGGTTTGATCTCTCGGCCTGTGGTTTCAACTTGTTTTTGCTTGTGTAGAAGAATACTATAGATTTTATTTTGCAAATGTATCGTCTATTGCTGTTTTTTTGAAATATTTGGGTTTCAAACCCTATCGAAATGATGATGCTTAACAATATTTTTTTTCTACGTCAATACTTGTGAAATGTAACTATGCTGAGAGGGTTTTAACCCTCGGCCATTCTAGATAAATTAATAATATGGTTCTTCTAGCTCAATACTGTTTGTGAAAGTCTTCTTAAACTCTGTCTTGAAAATTGGTAATGTTGAAATCAATACTTGTTCGGATATCCACATCATCTTTTTTAGGATCTTGCATGCAATTAGGGTTTGTATGCAGAATCTAGGGTTTGCATGCACCTGCATGCACTTGCATGCATCCCATTCACCAGTTTGATGCCTCCAGCACCTTATCCACTTCATTCTAGCACCCGGGAGCCACCTACCACAGAGTTTTAGCCCTCCTAGGATGAAAGGCGCCCACTTCTCACCTACTGCCAGAGAAGGGCGCACTTGTTCACCTACCACTGCAGTTCCACTTCAATTACATTCAGTTAGCTCCGATTCTCCCTGATTTGAGGCTAGTTTCACTCCCGACTGACTGTTTCACTTCCGTTGGACCTCCAGATTGACTAGATGACTTGTTCTGACTTCATTTAGCCTCCCATGCGCCCCCACTGAGCCTCCTGATCCTAAATCAGTGCTACACACTTCAGTTACACTTATTACACTCAATTAGACTCAGATTGACACCTAGATGACTGGTTGTTGTGCATTGATGAGCACCACCGATTGATTGATGAGGACTCCTAGTTAGATTCAAGCTACTCCATTCTGTAATTCGAATGACCTCCTTAGGAAATTCGAATTGCTCTGTCATTGTGACAGTTTGTATTGTAATTCATTCACCCTTTCTGGGATAGAGAGCCCTGCTGCATGTTTTGCACAGTTTTGCACCATATTTTCTATGTTCATCTGTTGTGATTGATTTACTTGTTCATTAGATCTGTTGTGACTAATTTTACATGGTATCAGAGCCATTGCAGGGACAAGATCTCTTTTCTACAGGTGTTTGTACAAGAAGATTTGACTAAATTGCTAAACATTGCAAAAAAAAAAAAAAAAAATTGGCATGAGATATCTCAAGGGCATTCGCTCCTGTGCATGCAAAGCTTGAAAATTATTCCAATACCACTCCAGATGCTTGAGTTACCACATAATTCCTGGATCTAATACATTGGACCTATTCAACATTGCTTGAAATCCAATCCCAGGTGTGATGCAAATCTCAAAGGGTGGATTGTTCGACCTTACGGTTCTTGGTTTTATGTGATTTGCAGGTTTATTGTCTCCATCAATTGCACTCGCTCCATTTTGCATGCAAGCTTCCCTACAGCAATTGCATTCGCTATAGTCTGCATGCAAGCTTCCTCTTCATCAGTTGACTCGCTCCTAGCAATGGAATACTCTTCTTCAAAGCCTATCCTCACCCCATTCAATTATTTTGATTGGAAAGATGATATGGAGATCATATTACGTTCAAAAGGTTACTACCGAGTCACTATTGGTCTTGAATTGGAGCCAAGCAATCTATCAGATAGAACCAAACACTAAAACAAGCTTGATGAAGCTTATGGTCTTCTTTGCCTCTCCATCTCCAAAGATCTTCACTTCCATCTCAGCGGATTGAAGACTCCAAAAGCCATATGGGAGCAACTTGAAACACTATTCGGCAAGCAGGATGAGCTTAGGGCTTTTCAATTATAGAATGAATTGATTGGCCTTAATCCTGAGAATTTCGAGACCATCAATGAATTCTTCACAAAATTCAAGAACTTGAACTTGCAATTGAAGAATAGTGGTGTTATCAAAGAGGATAAACAGTTGATCCTCTCCATTCTAAGCAAGCTTGGGAAAGATTATTCGGTATTTGTCTCTACTTTCAATTCCGGTCGGCTAACTACCCCGAATTGGAAGATGCCTACCTTGAATGCCTTCATTGAGTCCGTTACAAAAGAGCATGACAAGTTGATTCAAATGGGGTCCATAAGCTCCAAAGATTCAGCCCTATTTGTTCAAGGACCCAAGATCTCGAATGTTAAAGGAAAGCAAAAGAAGGAGAAGCCCAAATTCGAGCCTCACAAGCAAAAAGACAAAGGCAAGCAAACGGATGCACCATCCAGTTCGAAATCCAAGCAAAAGGGCAAAGAAGGTAACCAAAAATCTAAATGTACTTATTGTAACCGTGTCTTTCATCCTGAAAGTTCATGTATGAAGAAGACTATAGATCAAATGGCCCTCCTTTTGGAAAAGAACAACATAACCCTTCCTGACGGTGCAAGGAAGAAGGATCAGAATGATGATCATGAAAGAGGACAAGCACTCATGGAAACGGTTTCGAATCCCACTACTCTCTTGATAGATTCGGGTGCATCAAATCATATGGCTGCAAATATTGATTCTTTTTCCTCACTCGATCCAAACAGCTCCATCCCCATCCATTTGGGAGATGACTCAAAAATTTCTTCAAAGGGCAAAGGTACAATTCATGTAGAACATGGAAGCTTTCAGAATGTTCTCTATGTGCCTTCCTTAGCTTCGAATCTCCTTTCTGTGTATCAAATGACACATACTGGTGAACCAAAGCAAGTCACATTCAGCCCTAATACAGTTGAAATTTCTGATATCAAAAGTGGAAGACTAGTTGCGGTTGGAAAGGCAAACCACACTGCAAAGTGCTATGAGTTTTCGCACTTTATTCCGCTTGCAAAGCCCACTGCCCTTCGCACACATGGTAATGAGGTTAGTAGGATTTGGTATGAAATATTTGGACATCTAAATTATAAGTATTTGCTGCTTCTATCAAATAAATCCATGGTAGATGGGCTTCCACAACTCCGTTCCTCGAAGGGAATATGCACCGGTTGCATTATTGGGAAGCACCCCGAGCACAGATTCGACCGCGGCAAGGCTAGCAGAGCCTCTACTATTTTGGGATTGATCCATTCTGATATCAGTGGTCCACTGCCCCATATGTCATTAAATGGTTCAAGTTATGTTTTGACATTTATTGACGATTTTTCCCACTTTACATGGGTATTCTTTCTCAAAAACAAGTCAGAAGTGCTTGGAAAATTCAAGGATTTTAAGGCTTCTGTTGAGACCACCACTGAGAGCAAGATCAAAGCTCTTAGATCTGATAATGGTGGGTAATATATCAAGTCCGAGTTGCTGCAACTTTGTTCCCAAAGCGGAATTAAGATCCAACATACAGTTCCCTACACACCCCAGCAGAACGGTGTAGCGGAAAGGAAAAATCGGTCACTGAAAGAGATGGCTACATGCATGATTGAATCGAAAGGTTTGGCTGCAAATCTTTGGGCTGAAGCAATCAATGTTTCTGCATATATACAGAACCGTGTTCCACATTCATCCGTGAAAGGTATGACTCCTTTCGAAGCATTCTTTGGTCACAAACCGGATGTGTCAAATTTGAGAGTTTTTGGCTCTACTGCATGGGCTAGAATTCCTTCTGAGAAGAGATGAGCTTTGGATCCACAAAGTATCAAGTGAATATTGATAGGATATGGGGAAGAATCAAAAGCATATAAACTCATGGATATCAGATCTAAAAAGATATTCATAGAGCGCAGTGTGCAGTTTGAAGAACCGCTTCAAGAATTGCAACTAGTCAAGGAAAAGACTGCCGATTCACCGCCTTCACCAGAAGAAGATCCGAGCAGCGATAATGAAGGTATGAGTTCTGATATTTCTGATATTGTAGCAGCATATTATGATCATGACATATCAGGTTCGGAATCCTATCATTATGATCCTCCTCAGTTACCAAAGTGGGCCCAAAACACTCTACATTCTGCTGGTTCGAATCTTGGAAATCCTGCTGATCCGAGACGAACAAGAGGAGACTTTCAAAGAGAAGGTATGGCTCTTTCTATTGCTGATCCATTTCTTCCTCAGATTTGTTATTTGATGGCTGGTTCATATCCTACATCATACTATTCAGTCCATCGAGATCCGAGATGGAAAAGTGCCATGGATGAAGAGTACAGTTCTCTTCAAAAGAACAATACATGGGAGCTAGTTTCTCTTCCACCTGGAAGAAAATTAGTGAAGTGTAAATGGGTCTACCGTACTAAAGTTGCTGCTGATGGAACTATCAGCAAATATAAAGAAAGGTTGGTGGGAAAAGTTTTTTCCCAAGTCCAAGGAGTGGACTACACTGAGACCTTTGCACCGGTTGCAAAGATGGATTCCATCCGCCTTGTTTTAGCTATTGCCGCATCCAAGCACTGGGAAGTGCACCACATGGATGTGAAGAGTGCATTTTTACATGGAGACCTTGCTGAAGAGGTCTATATGCAGCAGCCAGAGGGTTATACATCAGATCCATCATTGGTTTGTAGATTGAAGAAATCTTTGTACGGGTTAAAACAGGCCCCAAGAGCTTGGTACGCAAAGATGGACTCCTTCCTTCTTTCTCAGAATTTCCAAAGATGCAAATCTGATCCGAATGTGTATCTTCAGCGAGTTAAAGGTAATTTGTTGGTTATTGTACTTTATGTTGATGATCTGCTTATTACTGGTAGCACACTTACTTCAATAAACAAGCTAAAATCTGCCTTAAATCTATCTTTTGACATGAGCGATTTGGGCTTGCTGAGTCATTTTTTGGGCTTGGAGATAGCTCAAAATTTTGATGGGATCACTATATCTCAGCAAAAATATGCTTCCTACCTGTTATTGAAGTTTAATATGGCTGAATGTAAGGCAGCCCCGTTCCCATTCCTCTCAGGAATCAGTCTTGAGAAGGGAGATTCCACACCGCTTGCAGATTGCAGTATGTATCGACAGTTGATTGGTTCACTACTTTATTTGACACACTCATGGCCTGATATCTCATATGCCGTGAGTGCCATGTCAAGATATATGCAGCAGCCACATGAGCTTCATTGGCGAGCAGCCAAGCGGATCTTGCAGTATGTGCAAGGTACGAGACAGTTTGGCATACATTATGCTGCAGATTCTGAGCTAGATTTCATTGGTTTTACTGATTCAGATTGGGCAGGTGATAGCATTGATCGGAAGTCCACTTCCGGTTATGTTTTCATGATTGGTCATGGTGCTATTTGTTGGTCCAGCAAAAAGCAAGCAGCCATTGCACTTTCTTCAGCAGAGGCAGAGTATCGAGGGGCAGTCAATGCCTGCATTCAAGCAGTTTGGTTGCAGGGTATTCTTTCCAAGTTTGGTTTTGGTGGCACTACTTCGACTGTCCTATTTTGTGACAATCAAAGTGCTATCAGGATCTCCACAGATCCATTTCAGCGGCATAGGACCAAACACATTGAGATTCATATGCATTACATTCGACAGTTGGTGCATGACCGCACCATCATTCTGCAATATTTCCCTATTGATGAGCAAATTGCAGACATCTTCACCAAGAGCTTCACTGAGAAGAAGTTCTCTTACCTCCGTTCACTGTTGGGGGTGAGTTCCATCATGGTGGAGACAGATTGATTCATTATTATGCTTTAGCTTGATGGGGGGGCTTTCTTCCCACTGGGTTTTCCCTCTTTCCTCACTTAGTTTATTTTCAGCATTTTTTTGGATTATTGTATTGGGGTGACCTTTGGTCTTAGTTACCAGGGCCACACATTATTTTTTGTTGGCACATCATAGTATAGCTTGAGGGGGGGTGTTCGGATATCCACATCATCTTTTTCAAGATCTTGCATGCAATTAGGGTTTGCATGCAGAATCTAGGGTTTGCATGCACCTGCATGCACTTGCATGCATCCCAGTCACCAGTTTGATGCCTCCAGCACCTTATCCACTTCATTCTAGAACCCAGGAGCCACCTACCACAGAGTTTTATCCCTCCTAGGCTGAAAGGCGCCCACTTCTCACCTACTGCCAGAGAAGGGCGCACTTGTTCACCTACCACTGCAGTTCCACTTCAGTTACATTCAGTTAGCTCCGATTCTCCCTGATTTGAGGCTAGTTTCACTCCCGACTGACTGTTTCACTTCCGTTGGACCTCCAGATTGACTAGATGACTTGTTCTGACTTCAGTTAGCCTCCCATGCGCCCCCACTGAGCCTCCTGATCCTAAATCAGTGCTACACACTTCAGTTACACTTATTACACTCAGTTAGACTCAGATTGACACCTGGATGACTGGTTGTTGTGCATTGATGAGCACCACCGATTGATTGATGAGGACTCCTAGTTAGAGTCAAGCTACTCCATTCTGTAATTCGAATGACCTCCTTAGGCAATTCGAATTGCTCTGTCATTGTGACAGTTTGTATTGTAATTCATTCACCCTTTCTGGGATAGAGAGCACTGCTGCATGTTTCGCACAGTTTTGCACCATATTTTCTATGTTCATCTGTTGTGATTGATTTACTTGTTCATTAGATCTGCTGTGACTAATTTTACAATACTAAGTGTTTGGGTTTTGGTATTAACGAAAAATATTTGCCCAAAATAGTCTTAATTTCAGTTTATAAAGGTATGATAATCTGAGTGTTACTAGTTCTGATTACTTCTTTGAAAAAGAAATAGATGTGCAATAACCCTATTTATCTTTTGTTGCTACAATGAAAAAGATGTAAAATTTTTGTATAAAAAGGTATTGCTAGAATTATTTTTACAGCTAAATAGTTTTCAAACATATCGATGAAAGGAAAGAAATGCATTTGAAGAGAAGATAATGAGATACACTGTACTCAACACTTGTTGTAAAAGATATAGTTTAGATTTATGCGGAAACAAAGAACTGACTGAGTTTTCTATTTGTACTCTTACTATAAATTAGAGTTGTTCTAAGGTCTATATAAAAACAAAAACATTGATTCTATGCTTAGCTATGTCAGAAACCTAAGTTATGGAAATTACACAGTGGTTAAGAAGTTACAAATAAAG
The DNA here is from genome assembly GCA_027924585.1 of Larix kaempferi. Classification (NCBI taxonomy): domain Eukaryota; kingdom Viridiplantae; phylum Streptophyta; class Pinopsida; order Pinales; family Pinaceae; genus Larix; species Larix kaempferi. The sequence goes on along the minus strand of BSBM01000394.1, from coordinate 1,226,599 downwards.
AATAATAGAAAGGAAATATTAAGGAAACATAACAGGGTTAGGATAATCATTCAAGTTGTGCATTGTCTATTGTTTATCTACCTTAATTCACCCTCTCTGTATGTTAAGATTTAATATGCTACGACAGAAAATATCAACATTACATTCCATTTCACAATAATAGCATATACAGGATTGCTGAAGAAACAACAAGCACAGCATAAACACAAGAGACACAGATTTATCCTGGGAAACCCTCATGGGGTAGAAAACCCATCAAAGCTTCCTCAAAATAGATGACCTGCAATATAGAAAGATGCAAACCAAAGACTTGATCTCCTCCTCCACCATAGCAGACCTCTCCTACACAAGTGCGCTACACTCTGAGTGAGGGAAGTGTGTGTATAATGAGGAACACACCTCCTATACTTATACACATCTCCGACTTGTACTTTATATTAACTAGGTTGGCCCCAACTTTACCACTGGGTTAAACACCCCACTACAACTGACTGGGCCGACCCCACTAGGGTGGTCTAACAACCCTTTGACCCACATAACACATACAGGGCCGACCCCCACTAGGGAAGTCTAATAACCCAAGTTACCACATTCCGACGAAGGAATAAACATCTCCGGATATACAATAAGATCTTCACGGAGGAATGAAACATCTCTAGAATAATAAAGTACAAATATAATATTGTTAGAAGTTACAATATCTCAACACTCCCCCTTAATGAGAAGGATATTATAACAACATCTGCAGGAGCAAGGAGTCATCAACATTATACATCTATAAATCATTGGAATCTTTCTCAACATCATCAGTAACTCAACGAGTTACTAGAACATCTTCAATACTGGAACATAAACATCTTCAATACTGAGTCTTTATCATCTGTAGCACTCAAATAGCTACAGCAACATCAACATCTGAATCCTCACGATCATCATCATCGTCATCATATAATCATTAGCATCGTCATATCATGATCATCAGCATCGTCATCACCCGATCATCAACATCATCATCACACAATCATCAACATCATCATCACATGATCATCATCATCGTCATCACACAATCATCAGCATCGTGATGACATGATCATCAACATCATCATCACACGATCATCAGCATCGTCATCACACAATCATCAGCATCATCATCGCATGATCATCAGCATCGTCATCACACGATCATCAATATCGTCATCACAGGATCATCAGCATCATCATCACATGATCATCAGCATCGTCGTCACATCTACAGTATCTGGATCATTACGATCTACAGCATCTAGTTCATCAGTATTAGTATCCACACCAACACAAGTATACACATCATCAATACAAGTATCCACACCAATACAAGTATACACATCATCAATACAAGTATACACACCAATACAAGTATACACATCATCAATACAAGTATACACATCAATACAAGTATCCACACCAATACAAGTATACACATCATCAATACAAGTATCCACAATAGCAGCATACCCTGCAACACACACAATCATATTACAGGATGATGAATCCTGCTCTCTTTAAGACATAGGTCCATGGATGATGCAATCCTGTCATGTACCTTTTGAACCGAGGTTCAAGGACGATCCAGTCCTACCATGTACCTTTTGAACCAAGGTTCAGGGATGATCCAATCCTATCATGTACCTTTTGAACGAAGGTTCAGGGATGATCCAATCCTATCATGTACCTTTTGAACTGAGGTCCAAGGATGATCCAGTCCTATCATGTACCTTTTGAACCGACGTCCATGTACGATCCATTCCTATCATGTACCTTTTGAACCGAGGTCCAGGAATGATCTAGTCCTATCATGTACCTTTTGAACCAAGGTCCAGGGATGATCCAGTCCTATCATTCAATTCTCGGAGACCCCATGTCTACGGCTCTCTTTAGGACTGAAGTCCAAGGATGATCCAACCCTCATTCTCGGAGACATCATGTCTACAACTCTCTTTAGGGCTGAAGTCCAAGGATGATCCAACCCTCATTCTGGGAGACATCATGTCTATGGCTCTCTTTACGACTGAATTCCAAGGATGATCCAATCCTCATTCTCGGAGACATCATGTCTACGGCTCTCTTTAGGACTGAAGTCCAAGGATGATCCTGTTGAGATATTGTAACTTCAAAGAATATTATATTTGTACTTTATTATTCCGGAGATGTTTCATTCCTCCGTGAAGATCTTATTGTATATCCGGAGATGTTTATTCCTCCGTCGGAATGTGATAACTCGGGTTATTAGACTTCCCTAGTGGGGGTCGACCCTGTATATGTTATGTGGGTCAAAGGGTTATTAGACCACCCTAGAGGGGTCGGCCCAGTCAGTTGTAGTGGGGTATTTAACCCATTGGTTAAATACGAGCCTACGTGTACCTGTGTAAAATACATGTTAGTGTAGTGTATAAATAGAGGAGGTGTGTTCCTCATTTGACACATACACTCACTTGAGAAAGGAGCAATTGTGGAGGAGAGGTCTGCTATGGTGGAGGAGGAGATCATATATTTGGTTTGCATCTTTGTGTATTGCTGGTCATCTATATTGAGGAAGCTTTACTGGGTTTTCTACCCCATGAGGGTTTCCCAGGATAAATCTGTGTCTCTTGTGTTTATGCTATGCTTGTTGTTTCTTCAGCGATCCTGTATATGCTATTATTGTGAAATGGGATGTAATGCTGCTATTTTCAGTATTAGCATATTAAATATTAACATGGTATCAGAGCTAACCTGAAGGAAGGCAAGGTATGGCACTTACGACACTTGCTTTACTTACGACAATTTGAAGGTTAGGGTTTTACATAGCAAAAACCAGTCATCGTGGAACTTTCGCTATAAATCCATTTATGCAAAGTTTCAGGGTCTGAAAAGTTTACAGGTCGAAGATAACATCCCCAGGTACCTTGTGTCCAAAGGGAACCCTCAGATTCGTTGTACTTTATGAGTTATGATCAGTACAAGTTAGGGTTTCTGCCTCTTCCAGATCTCAGTCAAAATCAAGTGACCTTGGAAACAAGGTCATAACTTGGGCTAGGAAGCTCCAAATGAAATTTCGTAAAAAGTGACAGGTATTAAACAGACTATACTATCTCAAAAAACGTTTTCAAAGGCCGAAGGTGAACCAGTGACACGTGGCACGCCGTACAAGTGCGCTATCTTGTTTTATCCCATAAACAGGTCACGTTGCGACACTTGGCATAACTCTCTCTCAGAGAGTCCAATTTAGGTCATAACTATCAGGATGGAAAGATAATAGGTCGAGCTATCTCAGAAAAATATTTCAGAGGCCGAAGTTCAAACAGTGACACGTGGCATGCTGTACAAGTTCGCTCTCCTGTTTTATCCTAGAAACAGGTCACGTTGCGACACTTGGCATAACTTTCTCTCAGAAAACCCAATTGAGGTCAGACCTGTCAGGATGGAAAGATGAAAGGTCAGGCTACTGCAGAAAAAGGGTTTGAGACCCTTTGGAGCAAAAATTTCAGAGTTATAGCAGAAACAATCAGGTGCATATTTCTGTCAAAACAAAATTATTTTTGGAGCACCTTTATTCATGGCTTCCGGAATTTAGGGTTTCGGAGAAAGTTAGAATTTTTGGAATCGGAATCCATGGCTGGAATCTCCTTAGAAAAATAAGAGTTTAGAGCCTTGGATCAAACCTTTTGATTGAGCAAAAGGGTGGGCTTCATCAAACCCTAGTTCGGGATCCTGTCAAGAAGATCTAGAAGTTTGAAAGGCAATTTTGAGGGGTCAATTTTTGGAGATTTCAAAATTGAAGTATGCTAGTTTGATCAACTCAGCAAGACACATCCTTCCATTCATTTCAGAAGTGTGAAAGTCAAATATTGAATTTTTAGGGTTTCTCTAGCAAACCCTAATCAAGCTCTAGATCAAGTTTCAGGGGGAGTTGAGGCTAAGGCCTTACATAAGAAGACTACAAGAAGTCTCGACAGGTATGACTTGAGGTTCAGGTATGTCTTGAAATCTGATTCTTGATTAAGTTCATAATGTGTTTGTCTTCATGTTATTTATTAGTACAATCTTGATTAATGTTAGAATTGTCTTATCACCCTAGTAATAGTATGAATGCATGTGAATGATCGAAGACATTCATTGATTAGGGCTATATGATTGTAATAATGCATTATGGTGTTGTATGAGGTTGATGTCGTTTGCTAACAAGATACAAGTACATCACAAAAGACAAATCAATCTCCTTAAAACATGACAACATGAAGACAAAGACTCATCCATAATCTTTGTTCTACTTACGAGGTATGTATGACTTTGTTTTATTATGCTTAACCTATGAGACATGCAGGTTCTAGCTCAGGATCTCTAAATCATTGAAGAGATTGTTTAGGTATGTTGTACATAGCTAAGCAGATATACTAATCCAGGTATGTTTTCCTATGACAAGTTAGAATCTTACCTTAGGATCCCTTATATAAGTATACTTGGTATGATTGGTTATGCTTATTCATAAATTTAGTAATCAAGGGTTTATGCATATTATGTCTCTTATCTTGATGATCTAATTAAACAGAAGAGTACTATGATCAAACAAGAATATGCAGAAGTAAAAGAAGACTTCCTTGAAACCTTGAATATTATCTATAATCATGACTATACATTTTCAAAGATAATTTAGAACTGGAATGTTTTGATAATATTGAGAATATACTAATGAATGTATGTCTGTGTATGAGGATGACACTAGTGCACACTTGAGCATGCACAGTGGTACAGAATGAATAGAAGTTCAAAAGACATATAGAAGATCAAGCGGGAGGCAACCACACAAACATATAAGATAAGTATTTGAGATGTTATTTGAAATAGTAAATGATATTGCTTGTATGCATATTTGTATTCCTAGAATATATCATGCTGAGTGTAAACATTCATAGAGCATTGAACAGTATACTACTAATATGCATATGATTGGTAAGTTGGACAAACATTCCATTGTTGCTTGTCTAGAATGAAACCTCTTTGCTGACATGCTGAGAGCTGTGCACACTCTCAATAGTATGTTCTGGTAGAGATGGAAGGCATCTAGATAGCCACTGTATGCATACAGGATATGGGAAAGTGTTGTGCCAAAGTATTGGTCAAAATAGTTACATAACTATGTAAATGATATCTGTATGCATAATAGGTTATCATGTCAATATGAGTTGATGATTATGAAGTATTACTAATCATGTACTTAATTTTTATTTGTAGGAAAGATCATGATGAATGATGAACACTGAACAAGCGATGGATGTTCAAACAAAAGGATTTACAAATCAAACACACTATAGAAGGCTTGTGGCTAGAAAATTATCTTAGAAAGAGGAAGAGAATCATGATAAGATGTTTGCTCCAAGTGGCTAGATAAGACCATTCTCTTAATGGTCTAATTAAAGAAGAAGTGTGAATCAGGTTCTGTATGGGTACCCAGGATCGATAATCAATTGATGAGCTTAATGATCACCATGGGTGATGAGGATCTCAAACTTTGCTACAAGGTTGAATATTGTTTCTATACACAGATGATATGGTGCAGAAAGGAACCAAAAGTTTGAATTTGTAACAATGTACTAACCAAACCTCTACCGATCCAATGTACTAACCAAACCTCTACCTCAAGTAAAGTTTTCTGAGACAAACTTAATATAGTTCAGAAGGACCCTCCTCGAAAGGGGGAGTGATGTGATAACTCATGATGAGATTGCCTGCATCGACAGTGAGGTCGATAATGAGGATACCTATATTAGTGATGCCGACAAAGAGGTTGGTGGATGGTCCTTAGATAGGGTCAAAGGTGACAAGGGGATTGCATCATCCTTGAACATATGTTCTAAAGAGAGCCGTAGACGTATGTCTTCGAGAATGAAGTCCTTGGTGGACATGATAGGATTGCATCATCCTCAAGAGAGCCGTAGACGTATGTCTTCAAGAATGAAGTTCTTGGTGAACATGTGAGGGGATTGGATCATCCCTGGACTTCAGTCCTAAAGAAGAGCCGTAGACGTATGTCTTCGAGAATGAAGTCCTTGGTGGACATGATAGGATTGCATCATCCTCAAGAGAGCCGTAGATGTATGTCTTCGAGAATGAAGTTCTTGGTGAACATGTGAGGGGATTGGATCATCCCTGGACTTCAGTCCCAAAGAAGAGCCGTAGATGTATGTCTTCGAGAATGAAGTTTTTGGTGAACATGTGAGGGGATTGGATCATCCCTGGAATTCAGTCCTAAGGAAGAGCCGTAGACGTATGTCTTCGAGAATGAAGTCCTTGGTGGACGGTTGAGGATTAAGTCATCCTTGGACGTAGTCCTAAATGTACGGTTGAGTATTAAGTCATCCTTGGACGTAGGTCCTAAATGTACGGTTGAGGATTAAGTCATCCTTGGACATAGTCCTAAATGTACGGTTGAGGATTAAGTCATCCTTGGATGTAGGTCCTAAATGTAAGGTGGAGGATTAAGTCATCCTTGGACGTAGGTCCTAAATGTACGGTTGAGGATTAAGTCATCCTTGGATGTGGTCCTAAATGTACGGTTGAGGATTAAGTCATCCTTGGACGTGGTCCTAAGTGTATGGTGGAGGATTAAGTCATCCTTGGACGTAGGTCCTAAATGTACGGTGGAGGATTAAGTCATCCTTGGACGTGGTCCTAAATGTAGGGTTGAGGATTAAGTCATCCTTGGACGTAGGTCCTAAATGTACGGTTGAGGATTAAGTCATCCTTGGACGTAGGTCCTAAATGTACGGTTGAGGATTAAGTCATCCTTGGACGTAGGTCCTAAATGTATGGTTGAGGATTAAGTCATCCTTGGACATTGGTCCTAAATGTACGGTTGTGGATTAAATCATCCTTGGACAGTAAATCCAGTAATTCCGAAAGGAAGGATAGTCCTAAATGAATTGAGTGGATTAAATCATCCTTGGACAGTAAATCCAGTAATTCCGAAAGGAAGGATAGTCCTAAATGAATTGAGTGGATTAAATCATCCTTGTACAGTAAATCCAGTAATTCCGAAAGGAAGGATAGTCCTAAATGAATTGAGTGGATTAAATCATCCTTGGACAGTAAATCCAGTAATTCCGAAAGGAAGGATAGTCCTAAATGAATTGAGTGGATTAAATCATCCTTGGACAGTAAATCCAGTAATTCCGAAAGGAAGGATAGTCCTAAATGAATTGAGTGGATTAAATCATCCTTGGACAGTAAATCCAGTAATTCCGAAAGGAAGGATAGTCCTAAATGAATTGAATGGATTAAATCATCCTTGGACAGTAAATCCAGTAATTTTGAAAGGAAGGATAGTCCTAAATGAGATTGAGTGGACTAATCATCCTATAAATAGATTGGGATTGCCTCATCCCTAGACATGGTGAGATGTCTTAAACTGATAAGGACTAATCATCCTGTAAATAGATTGGGATTGCCTCGTCCCTAGACATGGTGAGATGTCTTAAAGTGATAAGGACTAATCATCCTATAAATAGATTGGGATTGCCTCGTCCCTAGACATGGTGAGATGTCTTAAGTGATAAGGACTAATCATCCAGTAAATAGATTGGGATTGCCTCATCCCTAGACATGGTGAGGTGTCTTAAAGTGATAAGGATTGATCATCCTGTAAGTTGATCTGGATTGCATCATCCATGGATATGAGAGTTGTCTTAAACTGAGAGGGACTAATCATCCCGTAAGCGGATCAGGATTGTATCATCCTTGGAACTATGTCCTAAAGTGAGAGGGATTGATCATCCCGTAATTGGATCTTGTGTGTTGCAGGGTATGCTGCTATTGTGTATACTTGTATTGATGAGGATACTTGTATTGATGATGTGTATACTTGTATTGATGAGGATACTTGTATTGATGATGTGTATACTTGTATTGATGAGGATACTTGTATTGATGATGTGGTATACTTGTATTGATGAGGATACTTGTATTGATGATGTGTATACTTGTATTGATGAGGATACTTGTATTAATGATATTTATACTTGTATTGATGATGTTGTTGATCGTGATTATCTAGATGACGATGTTATTGATCGTGATGATCTAGATGACGATGCTGCTGATCGTGATGATCTAGATGACGATGCTGCTGATCGTGATGATCTATATGACGATGTTGTTGATCGTGTGATGACGATGCTGATGATTGTGTGATGACGATGCTGATGATCATGTGATGACGATGCTGATGATCGTGTGATGACGATGCTGATGATCGTGTGATGACGATGCTGATGATCGTGTGATGACGATGCTGATGATGGTGTGATGACGATGCTGATGATCGTGAGATGACGATGCTGATGATCGTGAGATGATGATGTTGATGATCGTGTGATGACGATGCTGATGATCGTGAGATGACGATGCTGATGATCATGTGATGACGATAATCATGAGGATCCAGAATGATGATATTGTTGTAGCTGTTCAAGTGCTACAGAAGATAAAGACTCAATACTGAAGATGTCGATGTTCCAGTATTGAAGATGTTCCAGTAACTGCTTGAGTTAATGATGATGTTGAGAAAGCTTCCAATGATTTATAGATGTATCATGCATGATGTTGATGACTCCTTGCTCGTGCAGATGTTGTTATAATATCCTTCTCGTTAAGGGGGAGTGTTGAGATATTGTAACTTCAAAGAATATTATATTTGTACTTTATTATTCCGGAGATGTTTCATTCCTCCGTGAAGATCTTATTGTATATCCGGAGATGTTTATTCCTCCGTCGGAATGTGATAACTCGGGTTATTAGACTTCCCTAGTGGGGGTCGACCCTGTATATGTTATGTGGGTCAAAGGTTTATTAGACCACCCTAGAGGGGTCGGCCCAGTCAGTTGTAGTGGGGTATTTAACCCATTGGTTAAATACGAGCCTACGTGTACCTGTGTAAAATACATGTTAGTGTAGTGTCTAAATAGAGGAGGTGTGTTCCTCATTTGACACATACACTCACTTGAGAAAGGAGCAATTGTGGAGGAGAGGTCTGCTATGGTGGAGGAGGAGATCATATCTTTGGTTTGCATCTTTGTGTATGGCAGGTCATCTATATTGAGGAAGCTTTACTGGGTTTTCTACCCCATGAGGGTTTCCCAGGATAAATCTGTGTCTCTTGTGTTTATGCTATGCTTGTTGTTTCTTCAGCGATCCTGTATATGCTATTATTGTGAAATGGAATGTAATGCTGCTATTTTCAGTATTAGCATATTAAATATTAACAGATCCAACCCTCATTATCGGAGACATCATGTCTACGGCTCTCTTTAGGAACGAAGCCCAAGGATGATCCAACTATCATTCTCGGAGACATCATGTCTAAGGCTCCTCTTTAAGATTGAAGGGCCAAGGATGATCCAACACTCATTCTCGGAGACATCATGTCTACGGCTCTCTTTAGGGACTAAAGTCCTAGGATGATCCAACCCCCACTTGTCCACTAGGGACCGTTCATTCTCGGAGACATATGTCTACGATTCAATTTAGAACATGGGTTCAAGGATGATACAATCCCTCTTCTTTCTCGGAGACATATGTCTACGGATCCTTTTAGAACATGTGTTCAAGGATGATGCAATCCCCTCGTCAAATTAGACCTTTTCTAAGGACCAATCCACCAACTCTCTTTGTTGGCATCACCAATATAGTTATCCACATCAACGACCTCACTGTTGATGCAGGCAATCTCATCATAAGTGACAACATCACTCCCCCTTTCGAGGAGGGTCCTTCTGAACTACACCAAGCTTGTCTCGAAAATATTCAAACTTTTACTTGAGGTATAGGTTTGGTTAGTACATCGGCAACCTATTACAAATTCGAACTTTATAGTTCCTTTCTGCATCATATCTTGTACATAGAAATTTCAGATCTCTATGTGCTTTGGACTTATCATGGAACACTGGGATTCTCTGTCATCTTGATACAACTCCGTTTGTCACATAGGATCACAGTTCAGTCTATCTCTAAGTCAAAAAATCCTGAAGCCCATACTTCTTCACAACTACCAGAGCAAGCAGCCATATATTCCACTTGTGCTGAGAGCCACATTGGACTGCTTCCTGCTAAACCACAAGATCATGGATGATCCCAGACAATAAACATCCTCTCAATCTGCTCTACTTGTTTGATACACTTTCTGCTCAATCAACATCTATGTAGCCATCTGAAGTCATGATCTCCAAGAAAGCATAGATCAAAGTCTATCATATCCTTTAGGTACCTTCATCACATGCTTTGCAACTATTAGGTGAACACATCTAGTTTCCACTAGATACTGACTCAAGGTGTTCACAACAAAGCATATATCTGACCTAGGTATTCGTGAGATACATTAATGACCCAATAATTTGTCTATATAGAGTTATATCCACTAACTCTAATGAGTAATCTGTTAACAACTTCAAGTTGGAATCCATGAGAGTGGCCATTACAACAAATCAAGTCCTTTTAATATTTCTCAGCATACTTGCCCTGGTTGAGAAAGATTTCCTCTGAGCCTTGCCATACTTCCAGACCTAGGGAAGTAAATGCATCAATCTGAGATCTTTCATTCTCATTTGTGTAGCCATCTATCTGTGCCATCTCTCATCAGATGGGTCTATTGATATGATCCTCAATATCATTCGAAATCTATGGTGATTTCCTTCTTACATCCATGTCATCTGTGTATAGAAACCATATTCAACCTTGTAACAAAGGTTGAGATCCACATCACCCATGGTGATCATTAAGATCATCAGTATTACTATCGATCCTGGGTACTCATACAGAACCTGATTCACACTTCTTCTTTAAATACATCATTAAGAGAATGGGCTTATTCTAGTCACTTGGAGCAAACATCTCCGTCATGATTCTCTTCCTCTTTCTAAGAGAAATCTTCTAGCCACGAGGCCTTATATAGTTTTGATTTGTAAATCTTCTTGTTGAACATCCATCGCTTGTTCGGTGTTCATCATTCTTCATGATCTTTCCTACAAATCAAAATTAAGTACATGAATATTAATACTTCATAATCATGAAATCATGTTGACATGATAACCTATTATGCATACAAATATCATTTACGATAGTTATGCAACTATCTTGACCAATACTGTGGCACAGACACTTTTCCATATCCTGTATGCATACAGTGGCTATCTAGATGCCTTCCATCTCTACCAGAACATACTATCGAGAGTGTGCACAGCTCTCAGCATGTCAGCAAAGAGGTTTCATTCATAGACAAGCTACAATGGAATGTTTGTTCCAACTTACCAATCATATGCATATTAGTAGTATACTATTCAATTGCTATATGAATGTTTACACTCAGCATGATATATTCTAAATATGCATGCAAATCTATTACAAGCAATATCATTTACTATTTCAAATAACAACTCAAATACTTTATCTTTTATGTTTGTGATGGCTGTCTCTCGCTTGATCTTCTATATGTCTTTTGAAATTCTATTGAATCTGTACCAATGTGCATGCTCAAGTGTGCACTAGTGTCATCCTCTCATGATCTCATACACAAACATACATTCATTCTAAATAATCTTGAATATGTATAGCCATGATCATAGATAATACACATTAGTATTCAAGGTTTCAGGAAAGTCTTCTTTTACTCATGCATATTCTTGTTTGATCATAGGACTCTTCTGGTTAGTTAAATCATCAATCAAGATAAGACACATAATATGCATAAACCCTTGATAACTAGCTTTATGAATAAGTATAACCAATCATACCAAGTATACTTATATAAGGGATCCTAACACAAGGTAAGATTCATAGGAAACATACTTGGATTAGTATACTTGCTTAGTTATGTCTAACATACCTAAACAATATCTTCTTTGTTCTCTTCAATGTTTTAGAGATCCTATGCTAGAACCTGCATATCTCATAGGTTAATCATAATATAACAAATTCATACATACCTCGTAAGTAGAACTTCTATTTGATCAAAGATTATGGATGAGTCTTTGTCTTCATGGTGTCATGGTCATGGAACGTGATTTGTATTTCGTGATGTACCTGTATCTTGTTAGCAGGATAACATCAACCTCATACAACACCATAGTGCATTAGTACAATCATATAGCCCTAATCAATGAATGTCTTCTATCATTCACACTGCATTCATACTGTTACTAGGGTGATAAGACAATTCTAACATTAATCGAGATTGTACTAACCTGAATAATATGAGGACAAACAATATTATGAACTTAATCAAGAATCAGATTTCAATACATACCTGTATCTCCTTAAGACATACCTGTCGAGACTTCTTGTAGTCTTCTTATGTAAGGCCTTAGCCTCAACTCCCACTGAAACTTGATCTAGAGATTGATTAGGGTTTGCTAGAGAAACCCTAAAAATTCAATCTTTGAATTTCACACTTCTGAATGGATGGAAGGATGTGTCTTGCTGAGCTAATCAAACTAGCATACTTCAATTTTGAAATCTCCAAAATTTGACCCCTCAAAATTGCCTTCGAAACTTCTAGATCTTCTGGACAGGATCCTGAACTAGGGTTTGATGAATCCCACCCTTCTGCCCAATCAAAAGGTTCGATCCAAGGCTCTAAACTCTTATTTTTCCGAGGATCTTCCAGCCGTGGTCACAGGACTTCAAAAATTTCAACTTTTGCTGAAGCCCTAATTTTCCATCTTTTTGATCAAAATATCGAACTGCGGTTTGATCAAGCTCGGTCTTCTACTCAACCAAAAAATTCGATCTTGGTCTCTAAATTTCGATTTTCCTAAGTAGCATTCAGCAATGGACTCCGATTCCAAAAATTCTAACTTTCTCTGAAACCCTAAATTCCGGAAGCCATGAATGAAGGTGCTCCAAAAATAATTTTGTTTTGACAGAAATATGTACCTGATTGTTTCTATTGTAACTCTAAACTTTTCGGACCATGGGGTCTGAAATTTTTTTTTGCGGTAGCCTGACCTGTCATATTTCCATCCCGATAGGTCTGACCTCAATTGGATTCTCTGAGAGAGAGTTATGCCAAGTGTCGCAAATTGATATGTTTATGGGATAAACCAGGAGAGAGAACTTGTACGGCGTGCCACATGTTACTGGTTCAACTTTAGCCTCTGAAACAAGTTTTATGAGATAGTACATTCTATGAAATTTCATTTGGAGCTTCCTAGCCCAAGTTATGACCTTTTTTCCTAGGTCACCTGATTTTGACTGAGATCTGGAAGAGGAAGAAACCCTAACTTGTACTGATCATAACTCACAAAGTACAATGAATCGGAGGGATCCCTTTGGATGCAAGGTACCTGGGGATGTTATCTTCGAACTTTAAAGGTTTCAGATCCTGAACCTTCGCCAAAATGGATTTATCGTGAAAGTTCCACGATGACTGGTTTTTTCTATACAAAACTCAAACCTTGAAATTGTCACAAGTGAAGTAAGTGTCGTAAGTGACATACATTGTCTTCCTTCAGGTTAGCTCTGATACCATGTTAAGATTTAATATGCTAAGATAGAAAATATCAGCATTACATTCCATTTCACGATAATAGCATATACAGGATCACTGAAGAAACAACAAGCACAACATAAACACAAGAGACATAGATTTATCCTGGGAAACCCTCATGGGGTAGAAAACCCAGCAAAGCTTCCTCAATATAGATGACCAACAATATACAAAGATACAAACCAAAGACATGATCTCCTCCTCCACCATAGCAGACCTCTCCTCCACAAGTGCGCTACATTCTGAGCAAGGGAAGTGTGTGTATAATGAGGAACACACCTCCTCTATTTATACACATCTCCGACTTGTACTTTATATTAACTAGGTCGGCCCCAACTTTACCACTGGGTTAAACACCCCCACTACAACTGACTGGACTGACCCCACTAGGGTTGTCTAGCAACCCCTTGACCCACATAACACATACAGGGCCGACCCCCACTAGGGAATTCTAATAACCCAAGTTACCACATTCTGACGGAGGAATAAACATCTCCAGATATACAATAAGATCTTCACGGAGGAATGAAACATCTCCGGAATAATAAAGTACAAATATAATATTCTTAGAAGTTACAATATCTCAACACTGTACTAGAGTACTATAGAGAAAATAGTATGGGAAAAATATAGTAGAGGTATTTTATCAATTCCTACATTTATTCAACAGTTTACAAGATCCTAAACAAATAAAAAAATCACTCTTATACTTCTGCATTATCAACAGTTAGCTAAGGAATACTAAATTAATCAATTTATAGAAAGTAAGATAACTGCTTAGAGACTGAAATGACAAGTAGAACCTATAACTATAGATAGGGTGGACAAACACCCAAGGAGTCCTATTCCTACCAACCTTCTCCAGAAGAAGCAGCCAATCTACTTGCCTCCTTTGGACCCCCGAGCTTGTTTACTGAACCCCTAGGTAAATGAACTCTGTGTAGAAGCAAGGCACTCAGAAATTGTACAAGCATCAAACTATTAAGACTTGCTCCTCATCTTTTAGGACACTGCACTTAGCAGTAAAATATGCAGACTTACACCATGATAAAAAACTAGCATATCCCCTCATCGAATCTCTTGGGTGCAAGCAGCAAAACCCCAAGGTAAATTTCCTCGTCAGGAAAAGTGATGAACCTTAGTCCAAAAGTCGATGGCTCTTTTAAAGATTGCCTAGGTCTTTAGTGGTTAGTTTTTAAAAAATGAGCCTCAAGCTCCATTCCCATCTTTCAGGGCACTAAGACCACAATTCAAGGGAGTTGTCCCATACCAACAACTAGTTACTTGCCTCATGAAGCTGCCATTTGTCCATTGCCTTCTACCCCAGATTCCATTCCACCTAGTGGGTCAGTAAACACTCTTTCAACAGTCCCCTTAGGTGTTTGTCTCATATTTAATTTATTTAATAATAAAATATTGTGCAAATTATAGTCATCCTTCGACACTTGTCCAATACAAAACTTTACAATAAAAGTTAAGATAACGTTTCCAACATAAAATCTTTTTCAGCAAAAAGGGGTATGTTACATAGGAGGGGAGAGAGATAAAGTGGAGGGGATTTTTGGCAAGGGGGCGTAGCAGAGAGATAGAAAGAGTAGGATGGTTAGGGATGGGGGAGAGGCTAGGGAGAAGGAGAGGGGGGTTTACAGAGAGAGAGAGAGAGAGAGAGAGAGAGAGAGAGAGAGAGAGAGGTGTAAAACTAGGGAAGAGAGAGAGGTGACGATGATAATGATGATGATGATGAAGACGATGATGATGACGATGACGATGATGATGAATATCATGATGAAGATGATGAATATCGTGATGATGATCATGATGAAGACGAAGATGATGATGATGGTGATTATGATGATGATGGTGATTATCATGATAATGACGATGAAGATGCTGATGATCATTATGAAGACGATGAAGATGATGGTGATGACGACCAAAACGATGATGATGAGGAGGAGGAGGAGGAGGAGGAAGATGGAGATTATGACGATGATAATGAAGATGGTGATGAGGATAAAGATGATGATGAATATGATGATGAGGATGATGAATATGATGATGATGATAAGGAAGAGGATGATGATGATGATTCAACAATCATCATCAACATCATCGTCATCTCCATATTCATCATCAGCATCAGCATCATTATGTAGTGGTAGGGAAAGGGGGATTAGGAGAGAGTGAGAGGGGGGGGAGAGAGAGAGAGAGAGAGAGAGAGAGAGAGAGAGAGGGAGAGATAGAGAGGTCTGGAAGCAAGGAAGAGAGAGTGAGAGAGGGGGGTTTAGTTAGGGGTAAGGGGCTAGGAAGGGGGTTAATGATGGGGTGAGAGAGAGCAACTGAGAGAGGGGGGTTAGTAACGATTGGGGGGGGAAGAGAGGGAGAGAGAGAGAGGAGAGGGTGTTAGTTGTAGGGAGTGAGAAAGAGATATGGGAGGTGTAGGAAAGAGAGATAGACTGAGAGAGGCCGGGTTAGTAAGGGATAGGGAGAGGAGGGGAGGGGAGAGAGATAGAGATGAGGCAGTTTTGGGATAGGGGAGCAGCAGAAGATAGAAAGAGTAGGATCGTTAGTGATGGGGGATAGGTTAGGGTGAGGGAGAGGGGGTATACAGAGAGAGAGAGAGAGAGAGAGAGAGAGGTGTAAAACCAAGGAAGAGAGAGTGATGACGATGGCGATGATGATGATGATGATGAAGACGATGATGATGATGATGATGATGATGATGATGATGATGAATATCATGATGAAGATGATGATGATGATGATGGTGATGAAGATGGTGATGATGATGATGATGATGATGATGATGATGATGATGATGACGATGATGATGATGATGATCATCATCATCATGATCATGATCATGATAATGATGAGGATGAAGATCATCATGATCATGATGAAGACGATGAAGATGATGGTGATGACGAACACAATGATGATGATGATGAGTAATATGGAGATGACGATGGTGATGATGAAGATGGTGATGAGGATGATGATCATGATGAAGATGATGATGAATATGATGATGAAGATGATGAAGATGAAGATGATGGTGATGAAGATGATGCTAATGATGATGATGATAATGACGATGATGGCGATGATAAATAAGAGGATGATGATGTTAAATTTTTAGAATTTACTTCAATCTAATCTAGGATCTTAACTGAGAGAACAACATGTACATCATATCTACAACATATCAATGATGGAGACAATAATGCAAGCACACAAGAGACACAAAGATTTACTTGGGGAAAACCATAAAGGTGAAAAACCCCTAACTTCCTCAGAGATAGATAGAGAAATGATACAACCAACCATAAGAGATAGACACAACCTAGCAGCAGATCCTTCTCCTCCATAAGTGCGCCACTCCTCCTTGAGTGCATGTGTGAGAAGTGAGTGAGTAAATAGAGTGCCTCCCGCACTCTATTTATACTTGACTTGACTTGCCTTTTTTTACCTAACACATATAGGCTCGAACTTAACCACATAACATAATGCTAACTGGGCCGACCCCCAATAGGGTGGTCTAATAACCCTTTGACCCACATGGCTGACCCCCAATAGGATGGTCTAATAACCCTTCGACCCACATGAATTATACAGGGCCGACCCCAACAAGGTGGTCTAATAACCCATCAAGTATAAGTTACGACACTTACAATATAAATAACGACACTTCCGTATAGAGGAATAATACCATCTCTATAGGAGTACATACAACATACATATATGAAATACATTCCGAAGTTACATATACATCAACACTCCCTCTTAACTAGGAAGGTATTTCTCAGCACAGTTCTTCTAGCACAAGTCATCTTCTCTAGATCATTGTCACTGGATAATCGTCATCGAGTCATCATCATCGTCACTGCTACTGCTATCTCAATCAATCTCTGAATCTACTCATCATAGGAAGTTCTACAAAGCCAGTCCTTTTTCATACTGGATGTAGGCCCACCACCTGCAGGTCTTCGTCATCACTGGCCATACTGTGGAATCCTCAGGACTTATTACGTGCGTCACAAAACCTCGAAAGAGCATCCCAGGATGTTACGGGTACACAACTTCGACCTGTAGGATCTCCCAGGGTGCTATTACATGTGACCCCACCACAAAACCTCGAAAGAGCATCTCAGGATGTTACGGGTACACAACTCCGACCTTAAATCTCCCAGGGCACAAATTACATGTGGTCCACCACAAAACCTAGCAAGAGCATCTCAGAATGTTACGGGTACACAACTCCGACCTAAAATCTCCCAGGGCACAAATTACATGTGGTCATGGAAAAACCTTGAAAGAGCATCTCAGGATGTTACGGGTACACAACTCCGACCTGAAATCTCCCAGGTCCCAAATTACATGCCATAGGACAAAACCTCGCAAGAGCATCTCACGATGTTACGGGTACACAACTCCGACCTGAAATCTCACAGGGCACAAATTACATGTCCTCCCAGAGCAATGTCTCGAAAGAGCATCCCAGGCTGTTACGGGTACACAACTCCGACCTGTCGGATCTCCCAGACATGCTCATCTGCACAACCTAATCCACGGCCACAGAGTATCAACCTGATACTCACCATACATCATCCTGATGTACTCATGATCGTCCTGATCATCATCACTGCAACGTCCTGTTGCATGTCATCTGGAGCAACATCCTGAAGCTCATCATCCATGATCATCCTGATCACCACTGCAACATCCTGCTACATGATCCACCTGATCATCAATGCATCCACCTGATTCATACCAAGTATATACCTGATACATATCATCATACATGATCCTCCTGATCATAAAATGTATCCACCTGATACATGATACATATCACCATACATGATCCACCTGATCATACAATGTATCCACCTGATACATATACAGATACATGGTCCAAGCATCCAACATGATGCATTCATACATAAATGATCCAACTGATCATATCCAGCATCCAACATGATTCGTACATACATAAATGATCCAACTGATCATATCCAGCATCCAACATGATGCATACATACATAAATGATCCAACTGATCATATCCAAGCAGAAACCAGAACATCATCCTGACGCCCATTATCCAGCGCTTACATCCACAGCCATGTGAAGGATCCTCCTTCCAACATGCTTGGAATGGCTTCAGCAAATGTGTCCATCACTTCTTCCTTGAAGTGTCCTCGATCTGAAGAACTCCAAGCCTCTCTCTTAAGTACTCGAACTTCATTCTGGCTAGCGTCTTCGTCAGCACATCTGCAATCTGCTCATCTGTCACAACATATAGGAGCTTCACAGCTCCTCTCCGCACCATAGCCCTGATATAGTGATATTTGATCTCTATGTGTTTCGACCTGTCATGAAACACTGGGTTCTCGGACAGCTTCACAACTCTAGTTATCACAAAAGATACCAGTAGCCTCCAATGGGAGATCAAATAACCCAGACAGTAGCTTCCGTAGCCATACTGTCTCACAACTAGCTGAACAGGATGCAACATACTCTGCCCCAGCTGTACTCAGTGCTACACAGGACTTCTTCCTGCTAAACCAAGAGATCACACCTGATCCCATACTAAAGCAACACCCAGATGTGCTCTTCCTATCTGTAGCACTACCAGCCCAATTTGAATCAACATAACCCTACAGGTTAAACTTTTGATATGCTTCATACTTGAGCCCATAATCCACTGTACCCTTCAGGTACCTCAGAACATGCTTTACAGCAACCAGGTGAACACTCCTCGGATCCGTCAGGAACTGGCTCAATGTGTTCACAGCAAAGAAAATGTCTGGTCTCATGTTCGTCAGGTACATCAAGGACCCAATCATCTGACGATACAAAGAGACATCAACCGGCTCAGATGAAGCATCACATAGAAGCTTCAGATTCGATGCCATAGGTGTGGCCATATCCTTGCAGTCCATCATCCCGAACCTCTTCAGGATCTCTACTACATACTTCCCTTGTCCAAGGAAGATTCCATCTGCACTCTGCCACACCTCTATGCCAAAAAAAAAAAAATAGTGCATCATCCCCAAGTTCTTCATCTCGAACTTGGCAGCAAGCTTCCGCTGCGTGTCGGCAATCAATCTATCTTCACCTGTAACAAACAGGTCATCCAAATAGTAGTATCGCTGGATTGCATTCCTCAACCTTGTAGAAAAGGTTGGAGTCCGCTTTATTCTTGGTAAAGCCCAAACTGGATAGAAAGCTGTCTATCCTACCATACCAAGTTCTGCACACATATATGACTACACCATGCTGTCTTGAAATCCATCTGGTGCATCTTCTATTTCATCACTTTTGTATTTCTCAATGCTGCCATCTGCAACATGCTTGATATGATAGTTTCATTTGGAAGTCACAACAGACTTCCCTTCAGCTCTTGGGATCGCATCCCAAACATCATTCTTCATGATCGATGGATCATGGCATTCCATTTCTTCATCCCAGATCCTGGGAACTTCAATATCTTCAATAGATAATTTTGTTGCTGAACAAATGTTGTAGTCCTTTTGTAGGTGAAGATATACGATCTTTCCTACAAAACAGGTTAAATTGCATGATTAGAAACATCTCATAATTTTCATAAATAAATATGTCATACAGTCATGCAATTATCTTAGCCAATGCTTCAATACAACATTTATCCATATCCTGTAACTTTCTAGATGCCTTCCAATCTCTACCAAAACATTGTTAAGAGTGTGCACAACTCCCAACATGTCAGCAAAGAGGTTTCATTCTAGATAAGTAGCAATGGAATGTTGTACAGTGCCATAGGCCACTTACCCATGTATATTAGTAGTATACTGTTCATCAATGCAACTAGTCTAATATGCACAATACATATCCTAAGTCTAGGAACATGAGCATATACATCATTGAACAATTTTATTTAAACAAACACATATGCAAGAAATGATAATTAAAGTACTTATCTTTGTTTGTTCGTTGGGTGGACTCCCTCTGAGTCTTCGCTTTCTTGCAGGAGCTGCTGGAGTCCTAATTTGCAGTAGCTTCTTCTACAACTTTCTGTTGTGGAATGTAGAGAGATGGTCAACTCCCTCTTAATACCTGCATCCTTTCATAAGCCACTAGAGTGTACTCCCTCTTGATCTTTGCTTTCTATATTACCTATTCTTCAACTCATATTCATCCTTGGTCCCTATGCATGCTTATTAGTATCATGATTGAGTTATCCTTGTGATCTCATATAAAATCATACATTCATTAGTATACTAATAATCTCAAGCATGTATAGTCATGATCATTTAAAACAGAAATACTAAGCATTAGCAATCAACGTTTATGTGGGATTCTTATGGTTAGTCAAATCATAAGAAGCATAACATGTCTAAACCTGTAATTACTCAAACCTATGACTCTTCAGGTTAGTTGAATCATCAATCAAGATAAGAGATATAATATGCATAAAACCTGTGATTATTCAAACCTATACCTTCATGATTCTTCTGGTTAGTCATATCATCAATTATGGTAAGAAACATAATATGCATACAACCATGATTATTCAAACTTATGACTTCATGAATAATCATTATCAACAACACAACAGTATAAGATCCTAAACCAAGGTAGGATTCTAGCTTGATATAGGAAAAACATACCTGTCTTAGCATGCTAGCTAGTTTATGTCTAACATACCTACATAATGTCTTTTGGTTCTCTTCAGTGACTTGTGCTAGTAACCTGCATGTCTCATATGTTAACCATTACAAAACCAAGTTATACATACCTCGTAAATGGATCTTCTATGAGATCCATGACAATGGATGAATCTTTGTCCTCATGTTATCATGACCATATGTTCTTGGACCAGAACATGATTTGTCTTTCTTGGTGTACCTTTCATGTTAGTAGACAACACAAACCTCATACAACACCATAATGTATTAGTACAATCATAAGTGTCAACATCCTAACCAATAAGTATCTTCTTATCATGCATTCATAATTTTGTTAAGGTGATACGACAAATCTAAAATCAAGATTGTACTAACCATAATAACATGAAGACAAACATACCATAAACTTAATCATGAATAAATCTTAAAACATACCTCGATGAGTCATACCTGTCGAGATCGCTTGTAATCTCCTTATGTAAAGCCTTAGCCTCATCTCCCTCTGAAATAGGAACTTCTTCACTTATGCAGGTGACCAATCCATCTTCTTCTAGGATTAATCCAATCCACTTGATTTACAAGAACTGGGACTCGAGCTAGATATGGGTTTGTCAGAGAAACCCTAAAAAATCAAACTTTGAATTTCAAACTTCTGAAAGGATAGAAATATGCGCCTTGATGAGTTGATCAAGCTGCTATATTCAGAATTTGAAAACTGCAAAGTTTCACTCCTCAATTTTTCCTTTGAAACTTCCGGATTCACTAGATGTGACCCTGAACTGGGGTTTGATGAATCCCACTCTTCTACCCAATCAAAAAGTTTGATCCAAATCTCTAAGCTTCTATTTGTCTGAGGAGCTTCCAGCTGTGGTCACAGATTTCAAAAATTCCCATTTTTATAGAAGCCTTAATTTTCCACTTTCCTGATCAAAGTCCCGAACTAGGGTCTGATCAAGCCCGGCCTTCTACCCAACCAAAAATTTTGATCTTGGTCTCTAAATTTTTATTTTGATGAGTAGCATTCAGCCGTGGTCTCTTATTACAAAAAATCCAACTTTCTCCAAAGCCCTAAATTCCGGAAGCCATGAATGAAGGTACCAAAAAATAATTCTGTTTTGACAGAAATATGTACCTGATTGTTTCTGGTGTAACTCTGAAATTTTTGATCCACAGGGTCTTAAAAAGTTTCCTACGATAGCCTGACCTGTTAGCTTTCCATCCTGACAGGTCTGACCTCAATTGGATTTTCTGAGAGAGAGTTATGCCAAATGTCGCAACGTGACCTGTTTTGGGATAATACAGGAGAGCGAACTTGTACGGTGTGCCACGTGTCACTATTTCAACTTCAGCCTCTGAAAATATTTTTTTTGAGATATCTAGACCTGTTATCTTTCCATCTTGACAGGTCTGACCTCAATTGGATTCTCTCAGAGAGAGTTATGCCAAGTGTCACAACGTGACCTGTTTATGGGATAATACAGGAGAGTGAACTTGTACGGCGTGCCACGTGTCACTGGTTCACCTTCGGCCTCTGAAAAAGTTTTTTGAGATAGTACAGTCTGTGTACTACCTGTCACTTTTTACGAAATTTCATTTGGAGCTTCCTAGCCCATGTTATGACCTTTTTCCCAAGGTCACCTGATTTTAACTCAGATCTGGAAGAGGTAGAAACCCTATATTGCACGGATCATAAATCACAAAATACAACGAATTAGAGGTTTTCCTTTGGACACACGGTACCTGGAGATTTAATCGTTGTCTTGTAACAATTTCAGATCCGAAAACTTCGCCAAAATGGATTTATAGCGAAAGTTCTACGATGACTGGTTTTTTCTATATCGAGCCCTAGCATCGTAAGTGCAACAAGTGTCATACATGCCATATCATGCCTTCTTTCAGGCTAGCTCTGATACCATGTTAAATTTTTAGAATTTACTTCAATCTAATCTAGGATCTTAACTGAGAGAACAACATGTACAGCATATCTACAGCATATCAATGATGGAGACAATAATGCAAGCACACAAGAGACACAAAGATTTACTTGGGGAAAACCATAAAGGTGAAAACCCCAATAACTTCCTCAGAGATAGATAGAGCAATGATACAACCAACCATAAGAGATAGACACAACCTAGCAGCAAATCCTAATCCTCCATAAGTGCGCCACTCCTCCTTGAGTGCATGTGTGAGAAGTGAGTGAGTAAATAGAGTGCCTCCCGCACTCTATTTATACTTGACTTGACTTGCCTTTTTTTACCTAACTCATGTAGGCTTGTAATATCCCTTTTTCAAATTTTATTAAAATGCCCAATTTTCCACTTTTTTCCTTGGTTCGACCTTTGACTAGTTTCAATCTCTAGGTCCCAAATTTGCCCCAAATGATCCCAAATCTTCTGAAAAGGTATATGAATGATATTAGAACATAAATATGTGTTTTAGGGATGCCTTTGTATCTTTAAAACACTTCTGCAAATACTCTTTCAATTCTGGTCAATGTAGGTAACTTTACTAGTGATTTCCCTTTGACCAGTATTGGTCTCTAGGTCTCAAATTGACTCCAAATGCCTTCAAATATTCAAGGAAGGTGTATGAATGATATTAGGAATTGAATATGATGTTCAGGGATAACATATGGCCACCAAAAGACCTCTGCAAACTCTCTTAAGATTCTGGACCAAGTATGCAATTTTACTAGTAATTTGGGGTTCAAATCCCCCTACGGTAAGTACTGAAAATGGCTTCCCAAATGCCTCCAAACCCACTCAAATTTATGAACAGAGGTATGTAATGTGTTAAGTATGTTATTAATGTCTCATATGCACCATTAATGGTTTATTACAACTTTTCTCACCCTCTCCCATTCAACTGCAAAAATCACCAATTCGACCCTTGGGGAAATGGCACTATTTCTTCTCCCAATGCAATTAAACTGAGTAAAAATACTTCAAATGCTCAAGTACAGTACATGAAACTTGTAAAATACATCCATGGAAGTCCATTAATCACAAATTCATCATAGAATCATCCATTCATTCGAAATCATCGTCAATACATTGGTTCACAACAAGGTAGTGGGGAAATGGCATTGTTCTTCCATTAAAAATGAGATTTATACATTTCTACTTGGAATTTCGACCTGAAACTTTCTGGAGATGAAGAACAGAGTATTTAATTCATATTACAAAATAAATGGGGCATTAGAAGCTCCCCCAAAGAGTACAATAGCTCACCAAAAATGCCCTCCCTCAAGGATCAAGAATATGCCATCAAAACTGGAAATGGTTGAAGGAGCGAGCTGCAATAGAAGAAACCATGAGCTACCCTGTAGCTTACACCTACAAATAAAGACTCCATTAAATCTCCAAATGAAAGGTCTGAATGGCCTTTCCAATTGCCAACTTGGATGGGAATCTTTCACCCTCGAAATTGGCTAAGGCAAGAAACTAGTCATCCACTAGCTCTCCCTCTTCACAATTGCAATTGCAAATTCTACAAATGATCAAAAGCCGGTTTCATTCTTTTTTATTGACATTTATAAACTTCTAATGTACTCCATGGGTCGAATTCCTTCCAAGAGACTCATGCCAACTCAAGTTGGGAAGAGATTCCAAAGAACGCCACTTGTACAACAATTCCTAGTCTCCCACTTCCACCAAATCACATGTGGAAGCATCTTAGCTGCCCTAACACCCTTGAGCGCCCTCTTGGAGTCTATTTTTAGCCCTGACATGTCATATATGTCATATGTCAGCCTTCAGGTCTGATTTGTGTCATAGGTGTCATAGCATCTTCATCATTGTTGTCATAGAGCTAGGGAATCTAGCCCAAGTGTCTCACTAGCTCCAAATTGCCTCTTCCTCTTCCATGGGAGTTACTCTTCCTCTATATTTCAACCTTGTATGAGTCATGCAATGAATAATACCTTTTGGACTCCCCCAAGTATGTTACCATTCACCTTGAATTCGAATTGGTGAGAGAATGATGCCAAGTGTAGTGGGGAAATCTAGCCATATGTGGGTCCCACTTCCTCCATGTGTCTTCATGATGAAATGCCACTTTGATTTTCACTTGTATATATTTATTTGTCTCCTTTATTAAATATTTATGCCATTCTAATGTTCAAACATCATTTATTATCCCCATTATTCCAAATCCCAAAGCTTCCACCCCAAACCTAGGAAACTAGTAATTTTCCTCCTTGGCAATTATTTGACCTTTAGCATCAATTTGACAAACTCTAATGAATAGGGCCAATGTGATTAGGCCATTTTGACCCAATACCAAATTTGGGACATGACAAATCCTCCCTTCCCAATATTGCTTGTCCTCAAGCAATTTTAAACATGGGTGTTGAAGAACCTGCTTTCTGTATAATTCTTTGAAGTTGCCATTGAATTGCCCAACCTTGAGTCTTTGAGTTTCCATGAAGATTTTAGAGAGGAACCAACATGCTTGATGCTGCACTACTCTAATAAAAATCACTTTATTAAGTGGGGAAATCCATCTCCCATATTGCTTGGTTCCCCAAAAAATTTGAAACCAATGAGATAAAAATTATTCCAGGGTCCCATTGCTTGTATTGCACCTGAACAATTAAGAGTGCTCTCCAACCCATACCATCATATAAGAGGATTCCTGGATCCCATTTTCTTGTATGCATTCTTCCAAACATCATGAGTACAAAATATATATCATCAAAGTACATAACTACATAATGAAAATTAATATCAAGGAGGTGCTTCATCAGAGAATCATGAAAGTGCTTATACCTCCAAGCAAGTAGACCACCGTTTTCCAAGTGCATACAAGCTTCAAGTGACCAATCAAATCTGCTCCAATGACATAGGTGAGGATCCCATGTCCTATAAAGCTGCTCCAAAAGGATGTGATATGCATCAAAATATTCAGCCATGTATTCTTTCATCCAAGAAGTGAATGAAGAATCTCCACTAAAATCTGAACCAAATAATGAGCAGAAAAAACAAGGAGACTTCAAATGACTCAAAGAAGTCTCACCCATACATCCCTGAATGTGATCATCATAAATATATAACAAAGTATGTGGCTTCCAACAAAAATGTTCTCCAATCATAAATCTATTCACCCAAGTGTTGGATGAAGTTCCTCCAACATCAAATGAATCAAGTGTTGAGCAAGAAAAACCATGAGTCTTCAAGTGACTCAAATGCATATCATAGGTGCATCCATGTAGATGTGGATCATCATAAAGTAATAAATTATGCTGCTGCAAATGTGAATAAGAATGTGCTCCAACCATATCATCATAAAATGTAAATCTAGGAGTTCCACACTCCTCATGTGGCACCATCAAAAAGAACCCTTTCACCCATACTTCATTGAGACTGTTGCAAAACATGGAATTGTAGGATGTAGGAGAATGAACCAAATCACCCAAATGATCAAAAAGTATAGAAGTTTCATCATGGGGAGGATCCATATGGGTAGTATCATGCAGCTCCTTCAAAAGTGTGAACTCTTTGTCATAGTTTGGTTCCAATGTAGAGGAATCATGCTCTTCTTTAAAAATTGCACAACCTTCATCAAGAGGCAATTCAAATTCCTCTTCCACCACATCAAGTGTTTGGATCTCTTCAAGTTCATCTTCAAACACATCAAGAACATTCAAATTTTCACATTTCTCATGATCCACCATGTCATGAGAATCCTCCAAACAATCTACCATTTGACAATCTGAAACATAAGAGGAAAAACAAGTATCTTGCAACTTTTCAAGAAGTTGCTCATTTTGAATTGTGAGCTTATGAATATCCTCATTATTCTTCAAGTATGCATCATGTAACAATTCATTAATCTCAAACAAATGGTTTCTATCAAAAAGCAAAGACATGAAATTACCTTTGATGTGGCACATTGCTCTTTCAATCTTCTCCATATCTTCAAGGAAGGATGTTTCCTCCAATGAAGTAGCTCTCCAACAAGAATTTGAAACCAATGCTTGAGTGTCATGGAGAATGCTGAGGGACTCTTGGATATTGTTTTCATTCATCTTTAAGGACCCTTCAAGAAAATGAGGCTCTTGCAAATGAACCTCCTCATCTTCTTCATTTTTGCTTGGACCAACTTCATGAAGCTCAAGTGGTGATGGGGAAGTTGATCTTGGTTCTTCTTCAACTGCTACAAGGTCTTCATTATCATGCTTAATGGAACTTGGGATTGCAGCAACACTTTCAAAAGTGATCTCTATGTCACCAACATAGAGGTGTGAGCACCCATCAGTAGGTACTCCTTCATAGTTTAAGCATCCATCAGTAGATGCTCTTTGGTTCATGTCTAAGCTAGAAGGTGTCTCGAAATGATCTTCCATATTTTCAATAGAATCTTCTTCATGCTCTTGTGATGTCTCTTCATTTTTCTCCTTAAAGCAAGCTGATGCATTTTGCCCCTTGTTTTCCTTAGGATCAGTATATTTGGAATCTCTTCTTGAATAAATCTCAAAAGCTCTCCTCAAGGAGGACATCATTTCATGCACACATATATGATACTCGCTCCAAGGGCTTTTACAAGAAGGGCATAAACCTTTCTTCACTAACTCCACATCTTCATTTTTGGGCCTATTTTCAAAAACATGTTTAGCATAGTACTCAAAAGACATGGCATTTTGTGTATCTTTGCTAAAAGCAAGATATTCTTGATATTTTTGATATTGTTGGGGCAAGGTTTTATATTTTGCTCTCCATCTTTGGAACTCACTCATAGAATTATCCTTGGTTGGTGTGACACACTCATATTCATCAGATTTAAAGTCATAAGAATAATCTTCATTTCTCTTGAAATTGTAAGAAGTGTTGCATGATGGCACCTCTTCCTCATACCATTCACATTCTGCTTCATATTGCTCATAAGCATATGCATATTCCTCATAAGAATTGTACTCATAGGATTCATCATAATAGTAAGACATGGCTGCCAATTATTCTTGAATGTATGTACCTAATACACAGGTGCAAGGACCATGCTCTGATACCACTGTAATATCCCTTTTTCAAATTTTATTAAAATGCCCAATTTTCCACTTTTTTCCTTGGTTCGACCTTTGACTAGTTTCAATCTCTAGGTCCCAAATTTGCCCCAAATGATCCCAAATCTTCTGAAAAGGTATATGAATGATATTAGAACATAAATATGTGTTTTAGGGATGCCTTTGTATCTTTAAAACACTTCTGCAAATACTCTTTCAATTCTGGTCAATGTAGGTAACTTTACTAGTGATTTCCCTTTGACCAGTATTGGTCTCTAGGTCTCAAATTGACTCCAAATGCCTTCAAATATTCAAGGAAGGTGTATGAATGATATTAGTAATTGAATATGATGTTCAGGGATAACATATGGCCACCAAAAGACCTCTGCAAACTCTCTTAATATTCTGGACCAAGTATGCAATTTTACTAGTAATTTGGGGTTCAAATACCCCTACGGTAAGTACTGAAAATGGCTTCCCAAATGCCTCCAAACCCACTCAAATTTATGAACAGAGGTATGTAATGTGTTAATTATGTTATTAATGTCTCATATGCACCATTAATGGTTTATTACAACTTTTCTCACCCTCTCCCATTCAACTGCAAAAATCACCAATTCGACCCTTGGGGAAATGGCACTATTTCTTCTCCCAATGCAATTAAACTGAGTAAAAATACTTCAAATGCTCAAGTACAGTACATGAAACTTGTAAAATACATCCATGGCAGTCCATTAATCACAAATGCATCATAGAATCATCCATTCATTCGAAATCATCGTCAATACATTGGTTCACAACAAGGTAGTGGGGAAATGGCATTGTTCTTCCATTAAAAATGAGATTTATACATTTCTACTTGGAATTTCGACCTGAAACTTTCTGGAGATGAAGAACAGAGTATTTAATTCATATTACAAAATAAATGGGGCATTAGAAGCTCCCCCAAAGGGTACAATAGCTCACCAAAAACGCCCTCCCTCAAGGATCAAGAATATGCCATCAAAACTGGAAATGGTTGAAGGAGCGAGCTGCAATAGAAGAAACCATGAGCTACCCTGTAGCTTACACCTGCAAATAAAGACTCCATTAAAGCTACAAATGAAAGGTCTGAATGGCCTTTCCAATTTCCAACTTGGATGGGAATCTTTCACCCTCGAAATTGGCTAAGGCAAGAAACTAGTCATCCACTAGCTCTCCCTCTTCACAATTGCAATTGCAAATTCTACAAATGATCAAAAGCTGGTTTCATTCTTTTTTATTGACATTTATAAACTTCTAATGTACTCCATGGGTCGAATTCCTTCCAAGAGACTCATGCCAACTCAAGTTGGGAAGAGATTCCAAAGAACGCCACTTGTACAACAATTCCTAGTCTCCCACTTCCACCAAATCACATGTGGAAGCATCTTAGCTGCCCTAACACCCTTGAGCGCCCTCTTGGAGTCTATGTTTAGCCCTGACATGTCATGTATGTCATATGTCAGCCTTCAGGTCTGATTTGTGTCATAGGTGTCATAGCATCTTCATCATTGTTGTCATAGAGCTAGGGAATCTAGCCCAAGTGTCTCACTAGCTCCAAATTGCCTCTTCCTCTTCCATGGGAGTTACTCTTCCTCTATATTTCGACCTTGGATGAGTCATGCAATGAATAATACCTTTTGGACTCCCCCAAGTATGTTACCATTCACCTTGAATTCGAATTGGTGAGAGAATGATGCCAAGTGTAGTGGGGAAATCTAGCCATATGTGGGTCCCACTTCCTCGATGTGTCTTCATGATGAAATGCCACTTTGATTTTCACTTGTATATATTTATTTGTCTCCTTTATTAAATATTTATGCCATTCTAATGTTCAAACATCATTTATTATCCCCATTATTCCAAATCCCAAATCTTCCACCCCAAACCTAGGAAACTAGTAATTTTCCTCCTTGGCAATTATTTGACCTTTAGCATCAATTTGACAAACTCTAATGAATAGGGCCAATGTGATTAGGCCATTTTGACCCAATACCAAATTTGGGACATGACAAGGCTCGAACTTAACCACATAACATAATGCTAACTGGGCCGACCACCAATAGGGTGGTCTAATAACCCTTTGACCCACATGGCTGACCCCCAATAGGATGGTCTAATAACCCTTGGACCCACATGACTTATACAGGGCCGACCCCAACAAGGTGGTCTAATAACCCATCAAGTATAAGTTACGACACTTACAATATAAATGATGACACTTCCGTATAGAGGAATAATACCATCTCTATAGGAGTACATACAACATACATATATGAAATACATTCCGAAGTTACATATACATCAACAGATGATGATGATGGTGGTGATGAAGATGATGCTAATGATGATGATGATAATGATGATGATGGCGATGATAAATAAGAGGATGATGATGATGATGATGATGATTCATCAATCATCATCATCATCATCATCATCATCATCATCGTCGTCGTCATATCCATCTTCATCATCATCATCATCATGTAGTGGTAGGGGAAGGGGGATTAGGAGAGAGCGAGAGCGAGAGAGAGAGAGAGAGAGAGAGAGAGATATTGGGAGTTAGTTAGCGGTAAGGGGCTAGGAGGGGGGTTAGCGAGGGGGAGAGAGAGAGATATTGAGAGAGGGGATTGGTAATGGTTGGGGCGGGGGACGAGGGGGAGACAGAGAGTGATGAGAGGGTGTTAGTTGTAGGGAGTGAGAAAGAGAGATAGGAGGTGTGGTTAGAGGTTGGTGGAGGTGTAGGGAAGAGAGAGAGACTGAGAGAGCTCGGGTTAGTAAGGGATAGGGAGAGGAGGGGAGAGAGATAGAGAGGGGGGGTTTTGGGCTAGGGGGAGTAGAAGAGAGATAGAAAGAGTAGGATGGTTAGGGATGGGGGAGAGGTTAGGGAGAGGGAGAGGGTGTTTACACACATAGAGAGAGAGAGAGAGAGAGAGAGTGATGACGATGATGATGATGATGAAGATGACGACGATGACAACGACGACGACGATGATGATGATGATGATGAATATCATGATGAATCTGGTGATTATGATGATAATGATGAAGATTATGATGATGATGATGATGATGATGATGATAATCATGGTGATGATGACGATGAAGATGATTGTGATGATGAATATGATGGTGATGATGACCACAACGATGGTGGTGATGATGATGAGGAGGAGGAGGAGGAGGAGGAGGAGGAGGAGGATGGAGATGACGATGATGATGAAGATGGTGATGAGGAGGATGATGATGATGAATAATATGATGATGAAGATGAAGATGATGGTGATTAAGATGATGATGATGATGATGATGATGGTGATGATGATCAGGGAAATTTTTAGAGGCGAAATTTTGCCAATTGGCTATTTTTTGGGTTTTTTTTCAAAAAATAAATTCGCTTTTTGGTCATTTTTAGGCTCTAATATCACCTATATATACATCAAATATGTTTTTTTATCATAATATTCACCAAAAATTACAAATTTCACTAGTAAATTGTATGTTTCATCTTTAATATTTTCCTACCTATCTATATATGTGTTTTTTTCAATCCAAAATAATCGCCTAGAATACTATACTTAAGTATAATATTAGAATCCTTAAAAAATACCCTCATGATGATGATGATGGTGATGATAAAGAAGAGGATGATGATGATGATGATCAATCATCATCATCATCCTCATCACCATCCTCATCATTATCATTGTTGTCATCTCCATCTTCATCATCATCATCATCATCATCATCATCATCGTCATCTTCTTCATCATCAACGATGTGGTCATCATCACCATCGTCTTCATCATCATCATCATCTTCATCTCCATCATCATGATCATGATCATGATAATCATATTCATCATCATCATCATCATCACTATCTTCATCATCATTGTCTTCATCATCATCATCATCATCATCATCATCTTCATCACCATCATCTTCATCTTCATCTTCTTCTTCATCATCATATTCTCTCACCCCCTTTATCTCCATCCAACACTTGAAAACATAAATTTGTGAATATAATAACATGCACGCGTTATTTATAAACAAAACGCTCACGCGTTTTGTATAGAATAAACACGCTCGCGTTTCATATAACATTGAGCGTGAAAACAATAAATTTGAATTTAACTATAATGCGCACGTGTTATTTGAATTTAAATAGAATGTGTGCGCGTTCCTGAGCACCTAATCACCCACTCCTCTCGCGCATGCATGTCAGCCACAGTCCTATGTAGTTGGTTTGGACTTAGCAAACCTGTGCTATGAAATTTACTAAACCATAGCTAATTAGATATTTCCACCTTTTTTCTCAATATGCCTGTTTTTCACCGCTCTCTACAACATGACATACATGACCATTATTGACGAAGGTTTAGGCATAGATAGAATATTTTATGCAGATTTCAAATATGTAATTTTTTTTTAAAATATTGAGATTTTATATTTACTTCCTTATTTTCTTGTGTCATCACTCCTTAAGCAAAACAAGATACTGTTAGTGTTTATTCCGTAACTTTTTCATTTCACAACTATTTAAAAAAAAAAATTATGCTCCACTAGTAGACACCGACTTCTACATGCTATAAAAAATCCAAGTCGTAATAACTGCATTAAGACCTTCAAAGGATGCACCCACATTTGATGTATGCACCCACATTTGATGTACCGTTCTCTAGGTTTGATCACTTACATAATTAAAAAAAATTAAAAATTAAACGTTTAATTTTGGAAAAATAGTGTTGCACTAGTGCTATGGGTTCTATACACATCTACCAAATTTTGTAGCCTGAAACCGCCATTTAGGCGCTAAAAGGATGCACCCACAAAAACATATACCTTATCATTTGCCAAAAAATTAAAAGTGATTGTTAGAGAACGTGAAATTTGACATATTTATGTAAATTTTCAATACTTAAAACTTAAATATTCGGAAACGTGGCTCAATTTCCTACATTTCATATTTTTTACTCGATGCAAGATATCTTGTGTAAGTATCTCAAAAAACCAAGTAATTTGAAGGATGCCTGATTTTTCAGTTTTCTATTGCATCTAATGCACCAAAAGTGACCCTCATTAGTTTGCACATTCCCTAATGTCACCTGTGAAGAAAAAAAAAAGTATATTTTTTCAGAAAGCACCTATGAATATTTATATGTGATTATGCTTCCTTATGTGATTGGTTGACAAGCAACTTACCTCATTAGTTAAATTTTCTTACTTTATATTTTATTTGTTTGAAGAAATTAAGTTAAATGAGATATAAACAAAATTCATATTTTTAAAAGGAACATAGAAATCTTAGATACATAAATATGCACATAGATGAAGTTATATAAACAAGGGAGGGAGAAGGACCAATCTATCTTTAAAAAAAAATAGAGGTGGCCCTTTAAAATATATAAGCTTCAAAATAAGAGGGGATGACACATGAGACAAACTAGTGCAAAAACAATTGTTAAAT
The DNA here is from genome assembly GCA_027924585.1 of Larix kaempferi. NCBI lineage: Eukaryota > Viridiplantae > Streptophyta > Pinopsida > Pinales > Pinaceae > Larix > Larix kaempferi. The sequence goes on along the minus strand of BSBM01000394.1, from coordinate 1,192,878 downwards.
TTGCAAGCATTAGAAGAAGAAAAATTAGGTGAAGAGCAAATATAAAGAATAAATTGTAATTTATATTTATTTTATTGTCGAGACAATTTAATTTCGGATTCTTAATAGGTATGAAACTTGAAACAATCATTAAAAAAAGGGGGGGGGTGTTAAAAATTAATACCATACAGAAGGTAAAAATTATATGTATAGTCTTGCATGAATAATAATATGTAAATGTAAACATGGATCATGTGGCATTAAATAAGACTTTTGTGGGACAATATTAATGAAATTTTAGTCAATTGGGCATAGGCATGTGAATAATAGCAAAACCACATGAGTAATAATCATTTATTTAAGTAGAATTATAGTGAGAACTATATAACAATAGTGTATAAATAATGAACGTCCTCATAAAATTGTAAGGAATGATAATGGTCTATGTGACTAAGATAAATACCTTTACAAACTTGGGTATGATTTATTAGTGGTTAAAATAAATATTGATACAAAGACATGCATAACTAGTGCAAAAGCTATATTATTCACCTAGAATACATGTATATAAATGTTCTAACTTGAAAAGAAAAAAAATGTTAGTTCTCGAACATTTATGCGACGCGTAATATTCTTGTGGACAAGGGGCATGCTCTATCTTAGCTATGAAAAATAAGACCCTAGATATCACATTGACCATATTTGATTTTAATCATATCAAAGCATATATATATATTCTTAGACAATTTAGTTAAAACTCTAAGGTTGGAAATGATCTAAGCGTTAAAATTGAAATCGTAAGTATTTTGTGGATAACGTGAGACTTGCGTGTAAGAGATATCCTTTCGCAAATGTAAATTGATAATAGATAGACATAGCACTACTAAGTTATTATATAGTAATTCATTTAAAATACCGTTGAAATTTGGATATAATTAAAACTACTACTGAGGAAGTAAATGGTGTTCGTTAGAAAATATTCAATGAAGCTAAGAATCAATAAATGAGTCATAACAATACACCTTCAACCTAAGGAAATTCTATATGGGAGACAAGGTCTTCTTATGAACTCTGACATAGAAAACAACAACAGATTATGATTATATGTTAACTAACTAGGACTAAATGAATTGATAAACCTTGATGAAGTTAGAACAATTTGGTATATAACATGTAAAGTATAACTTGAGAATAGATCCTATGTGATGGAAGAGGTAAAATTATATAATATTGACATGTAGATCATGTGAAGGTCTCATGGGACTAGCATGTCTAAGGTACTCTAGTTGGAAGGAATAGAGATATGTTATTCGGATTTTTCCTTAAAAATTGTGAATGACCATAACTTCGGGACGAAGTTTCTTTAAGGGTGGGCGTATGTAATGCCCCATATTTTGACAGTGATTAATTAAAAAATCTAATGTGAATTAGCTTATCATTTTAATTTCTTATTATCTATTTGACTAAGATAAATTGATTAAGACTATTGTTATGTGGACATATGTACTCCGAGATGTGGATGGTAAATTGTGTTAATGTTATTGTAACTGCAAAAGATATTCACTTGTATTTTATTTGTACCTCCGACGAAGATGTTTATTCCTCAGGTCAGAGAATTCATTATTGTGTTTGGGTCATGTAAAGTCATTGAGGTAAACCCTCCCATGTAATTCGGGGCATTAGTTCCCCTAGAGTGGTTTGTATTGGGGTTTTTAAGTCCCCTAAAGGAGTCGGCCAAGTCAACTTTAGTTGACGCTAACTTGTCATGTGAAAGAGGTAAAGTGAAAGGTAAAGTATAAATAGAGAGATAGGCTCGCTATTTATTCATTCACTCACACTCACTCAATTCGCATTAGTGAGAGAGAGGAGAAGTTCGCACAAGTGGAGAAGAGAGAAGTTGTTGAATACCATCTCTATTTTGGGTTTTACTTTTGTGACATTGTGTTGGTGATCATTCTATCTCTGAGGAAGTTGCGGGGTTTTCTGCTTTATGGTTTCCCCAAGGAAAATATTTGTGTCTCTTGTGTTTATGTTGTGCTTGTTATTCTCTCAGTAAGATCCTAGATTAATATTGATTAAATTGTGAAAAACTAACATGGTATCAGAGCTAACCTGAGAAGAAGACATTGTGTAGCTACAGAAGCTAGAGATTCTTAATTTTTGGACTTATCTCCACATATCATCAACAAAACAAGGCTAGGCTAACTCGCCTAAAAAGGGTGCATCTTTCTGTCGAATCATAAGTTGATTCTAACCATTTTCACTTTTTGGCCTGTCACTACTGCCCAAAATTAGGGCTTTTCACAGAAGTGGAATTTTGGAGTGCAATCATCATAGGGAAGTGATCCTCATCAAAATAGAAATTTACATACCAAGATCGAATTTTTTGGTTGGATAAAACTCCCAGAAATCAAACCCTAGTTTGACTTTGGACTAGAAAAACTAGAAAACCAGAAAAAAGCTAGAAACTGCAGATCCAAAATTTGCATGTCAATTTTCAAGGGTGAATTTTTGGAATATTGATAAACTATTTTTACCAACATACTCGCCTCACCCAAGTGCATGTTCCTATGAAAACATAATTCAATTATGAGAATTTTCATTTTTCGGCCCGTCACTACTACTGAAGGAAAACTAGGGCATCAGATATTTTGGGATTTTGTTCACTGATTTAGGGAAGAGAGCACATTGGAAAACTCACCTTGAGGATGCGCATATGTCTATCCAATCAGAAGTTCCTAATTCCAACTTTAGAAAATTAGGGTTTCTTTGAAAAACCCTAGGCCAACCAGCTCTAGATCTAGCAGATGCATCTCAATTGGTATGATCTAAATCTTTTGTATTTCCAGTTGAGGTTCTCATTGAATATGTCTCACCACACCAAGCTTCAGGATAATATTGAATGGGATGATAAATTCTGATCATGGAAGTATAGGATTACACTTGTCCTTGAAGAGAATGAATTGGACACATATGTGAGTGAAGAAGTTCCAGTTCCAGAGGGAGATGATGCTAAAGATTTACACAAGAAGAACTTGGTCAAGGTCAAGAGGATCATTGCTAATTCTATTAAGGATCACCTCATCCCACATGTGTCTTCCTTAAAGACACCTAAAGAGATGTTTGATTCCTTGAGTAAGTTATTTGAAGGGAAGAATATAAATCAGAAGATGACCTTGAGGGATTAGTTGAAGAATGAGAAGATACAAAATGCAAAGACCATGCAATCCTACTTTACAAGGGTCTCTCAAATCAAGCAGCAACTTGAATATGTGGGAGAAAATATAGAAAATGGAGAAATTGTGATGACCACCTTGAATGGTCTCCCTAGATCATGGGATCCCTTCATTCAAGGGTTTTGTGCTAGAAAGAAGTTAATCACATTTAGTAGGATGTGGGAGGAATGATCAAAAGAAGAAATTCGAATTATAGCTCAATAAGAGAATATGGGAGCAAATGACGATCAAGATCTCACAGCACACTCCAGGAGGAATAACAAAAAGAAAGAGCACCACCACAGTAAGAAGGAGAAACACCACCACCAGAATCAGAGGGATAACTTTAGAAGATCCATGAAAGATATATCTAATGTTAGATGTTATACTTGTGATGAGAAGGGACACTACTCCATAAATTGTCCCAAAAATAAAATTGGCTCCCACAACAAGAAGAACAACAAGAAGAGGCACCACGCTCACACCGACATAGGATGATGAACCTCCAAGGAAGAGAAATAGGGAAGAAAGTGACGATTCTTCAAGTGATGAAGAATATGTATTGTAATGAAGGTAACCAGCTAAAAGGGTTTATTTAGAAAGTTCCACCTCATAAGAAAAATCTAGAGATGAATTTTTGTATTACATGAAAGGAGTAGGATAAGCTCCTACAAAGTTGGACCTTGGAAAACAAATAAATATCAATGCTCTATGGAAGAACCTCTCATCCACTTTTAGCATTGGTTAAGGTGCAGAAGAAAGGAGCACACTATCAAATAATCTAGTAGTTCCGGAAAGGAAGAAAAGATCAAGAGGGAGAACACTCTAGTAATTCCCACAAGGAAGCAAAGATAAAGAGGGAGTCCACCCAACAACCAAAAAAAGATAAGTATTTGAATTGTCATTTCTTATATATTTGATCACTTAAATGATATTGTTTAGTCATGTACATATTTCTTCCTAAATTTGGGATATGTATTATGCATGTTAGAAAATTTTCATTAATGAAAAAGATACTACTAATATGCAAGTAATGGGTAAGTGGCCTATGGTATTATACAACATTCCATTGCTACTTATCTAGAATGAAAAGTTTTTGCTGATGTATTGGGAGTAGTGCACACTCTTAACAATGTTCTGGTAGAGATGGAAGGCATCTAGGAAGTTACCATATGAATACGGGACATGGATTAATGTTGTATTGAAGCATTGGCTAAGTTAATTGCATGGTTGTATGACCTATGTACTTACGTGTAAAAATTTGTACAAAAAACTATGAGATGTTTCTAATCATGCAATTCAACTTGACTTGTAGGAAGGATCATGTACAATCACCTACAAAGAGAAAGGACGATGATATTTTGAGGAATTGTCAAAGACTCAATCCAGAAAGTTACCTATTGAAGACATTGAAGAACCAGAAGCACCCAGGATATGAGATACAATAATGAATGAAGCAACCCCAGAAGAATATAAATATCGCGGGATGGAATGCCAATAAGAATCTGTAGATCCACCTTGTGAGAAGAACTCTCACAAGAGGAAATTCGAGATGCAGAGAGATATGGCGCTCCAGAAGGAATGCACAGAGAAAGAAAGAGACCAAAGCCATACTCTAGTTATGTAGCCCTGTTGTGTGACATCTTTGACAAGGAACCTTCAAACTATGAAGAAGTGACAGAGAGGAAGAAATGCAAGTGTTGTTCGGGATTTCTACCCTATAGTGAGGAGATGGACGCTACCAACTGGGCGGGGTTGACAGGTAAACACATTGATTATACTGCATTTAGTTACTGCAAAAGAAATAGATCGGAATTGAAGGACATGCCTCTTTTTGATGTTTGATCCTAGCTTTCGCTTGGTCTTCCACTTGATCCTTCGCTTGATTAACCTGCAACACAAGGCAATACCTTCCTCAACTTATCTTGACTATATATACATATGATGAACATATACAGTAATCTAACATCAAATATAATCAGAGATTAACGAAATGAACATACAATCTATTAGACATTCAATTTGGGACAGGAAGGCTATTTCGACCTTTTTATTGTCAAAGAAGCATGAAATCAGTACAAGTATACCTGACGTGTTGAGATGCTTTTGCAACCGGACTTTGGGTTCTGCTCTCCACAATGACTTGGGAATTCCTCCAACATAACAGTCCTCCAAGCATTCTCTCAAGTGTTTCTCAATACAATGAGTAACCCCTCTCATGGATCCTCCTTGTATTTATGGGACAAGGTAGGAAGTCTAGATTGAGAGGTGGTTGGATTGGGAGGTTGGAGAGGTTGCATAACCAACTTCAACTAATCCCAATTCGTGAAATTAATATATTTTTTATTTCATCTTAATATGTACACGGGTTTCATATAACAAGAGTAGCGTTCAAGAAGAAAATTTTATGCTTTACAACATGCATTTACAAATTTTTGGGAGGTGTACGTGGGTTTCCCTTGAGAAAAGTAGGGTATAGTATGATGGTCTTGTATGGAGAGAGGGGTGTACATGTGTCAAAATCAGGAGAAACTGCTAAAATCTCATTTGAGAAGTGTACTTTAGGCAGTAAATCATCCAAGTCAATCAAGCTCTTAAATCCTTTGTGTCCTTTTGTGTGACCTACAAGGCAAGGTGATCACAGGACGGAGAAGTGCATATTTGACCTATAACAGATGCCCCCTAATGAGTGAGGTCAGAGGGAAACAATGGCCGAAATAAATTATAAGTCCAAGTCAAAGGAGGAGCAAGAAACCACAGAACCAAGTCACAAAAAACACCCGAAACAACAATCAAGGTTAGTGAGCAATTACAATCTTGACATCATATAGATGTGTAACATGATCTCCGATACATAACTAGGAGATGTATATATAGAGCATGTCCACTGAAATACAAGCATGGATCCATGTCAACAGAGATATCATAGCCATAACAACAAGTTGGATCTATGTATCATAAAGAGCCAAAATGAGTGAGGCTCAGTCTTGCGCAGATTGGGTGACAACATAAATATGGTGATGCTATCAGAGTCCCAAGGTCTTCATCCGAACAACCCAAGGTACAAACCCTAACCATGCGAATAAATGAGTTGAAGTCGAACATGGGAGGCATCATTTGATTACCATCCATTGATGTATACTGTTAACAAATGCGAGGAATTCCATCAATCATGATAATGGGGTCCAAGGTACCTAGTACGATCCAACAAGTGTTAATAAGAGGACTTGAAGTCGAACACTTGAGGAACCTGTCGAATAAGATACATTGATGTATTCTCATTTATTCAACAATGAGGGAAACTGCCACTGATGACTGCAATCCCCAAGGTACTAACCGAAACTCTAAACTTCGTTCCCAGAGCATAATGAGCTGAGGTCGATGGGAAGAAGTCCGCTGGAAGGGAGTAATTAATGCATCCTCCATCATCCAACACGAGGAACACTCACAGGTATGAGCTGATTGGGAGTAGGACGAGTAACAAGATGAAACAAACTGACACCAAGATGGCCGACACATGAAGCCAAGGTAAACTGCAGAAATGGCCGACACAGGTTGTATCCTTGAATAGTGAACACGACACAAAGTGACTTAGGCAGTTTTCAACATAAAAGGGAATGATATAAGTTTGCAATGTAGGAGACATAACAGACCCTCTATATGGTTGGAAGAATAAGCAACCAGGGGAGTAAAAATCGGAGATTAGATTCACCCTAAGGCCAAAAACTAAAAACCAACTGACATGAAAGACTCAAGTAGGTGATGTGTTCAAGGATATGACTGAGTTAACTTCCTTTGAAACTGAAAGAGATGCGATACACCCTTCTTATCCCTTATTCTTTTTGGTAAAAGAATGTTCTTCTTGTTTATTTAATGAGTCCAAGAAAAATAGAAAACTCAATAGGTCCAACCATGTAAAAAGTTTAACGAGCCCATGGGAGGAAGACTCGATACCTTCTTCATTGTTTACAGAGTTTGAAGAAGAAATAGAAGAATACTCTATAACACCGATCTCTGGATTTTAATATCGAGCCGAGATCTGTTCTTGCTCGCCAGTGTTTCAATTTAAAGGAGTTTGAAAAACTTAAACAATAACTCCATACACCTACTCGTGGATTTTAATATAAAGCCCAAGTAGGTTAATGCTCGCTGGTGTCTTCCTGTTTATAGAGTCTGAAAAACTTAAACAAACCTCTATTTACCTTCTCGTGGATTTCACATCTATCCCGAGTAGGTGAATGCTTGCTTGGTGTTTTCATGTTTAAAGAGCCTGGAAACCCTAAAGAGAGGCTCCAAAAATCCTTTTTCGTATAGTTAGTCCCCTCCCCCGAAAAAGTATAAAACAATGAGAGGAGAACCCTTCTAGCCACATATGATTAGAGTATTCCTTTTTCGTAAATAGTCCGAAAAAGGGTTAAACTTATGCCTAAGCGGATGTTGCTTCAAATCCTTTAACGAGTCTGAAAAGACAACTATACTCGACAATCTTGTCATATTTAAAGAGTCAAACAAGAACATGAAAGAACTCTATAAAGATCTTTTTTTAAAGTTTTAACGAGCCCGAAAAAATAAACTCGTGACCTCCTTATTGTTTTTAACAAGCTCAAAGGAGAGATGGAAGAATGCTCATAACTTCCTTACTGTTTTTAACGAGCTTGAATTGAAGATGGAGGAAATTCTTGTAGCCTCCTTACTGTTTTTAACGAGCTCGAAGTGAAGGTGGAAGAATGCTCATATGTGGATCAATGTCCAAATTAATGGCAGACTGCATTATAGACTCTAGGAAAATTTCATCAGAAGGAAGTATATTATCCCAGATGGAATGCATGTCTAAACATTCAGATGGAGCAATCACCTGGTCAATTGTCGGAACCCAGTCCCGAGAAGGTAAGCATAAATTAGAAGGCTTCTTCTTAGTAGCAAATGGACTCAAGGAACAATATGCCACAAAATTTTACTGTGACATGATAGTGCCTACTGACGGGGAGCATAATTGGTCTATAGCTGGGTAATAAGAGGGATCAACAAAAGTAAGCTGATCAATAGTGACAATGCTTCCATTGTGAGGAAAATGCATGACCCGAAAGAGCGTAGACACCACATCCTGCATAGCATATACCTAATCATGTCCAAGGATCATATTAAAATCCATGGGGTCCTTTAAAACCATAAAATCAACTAAGACTATTTTTCCACTCAAAGTAACAGGTACCTGATGGAGGAATCCCAATGGTTCACTAGGTCTTCTGTCAAAGGTCAATGGCCAATTAACAGTCTGGATGAGGTTAACAAAAACCTAAATCTATTCAAGCATAGGGGGATAAGATACTAAAGGAGGCTCCTTCATCTACAATACATGGGTGAACCACATGGTTGCCGATATCAACCTTTATCTGGAAAGGTGTAGCAGAAGGAAGGCGATGCCCAGTGAGACTATTCCAATCAAAAGAAATGATCCCAGAGCTTTGTAGGGGTTCACTTGGCATAGATGAAGTGTCCCCATTTTTAGAGATATCCAAACTAGTAATGCAGAAGACTTCAGGGACACGTGCATCAGTCTCTGAAGGACTGATGGGATCAGTTGAAGAATGCATCGATTCGATCACTTCACTCTCCAAAGGAAGAGTAGGGTTGACCAAAGATTGAATTGGTTCAACCACTTCATCAACCAAAGGTTGATCAGGCTGTTGGGAATCTATAGACAATTCAGGAGCAAAGGATCCTTGAGACATGGACCACACTCTCCGCACCCCTGGAATAGCAGGGCACCGATGAGTAAGGTGATATCCCTTACAAAGTTTACAATGGAACTTTGGCTTGCATCCTATATGCTTAGACTCCGTAACAACAACAATACTCTTAGAATGACTAGCATTGGCTGACAGCTAAACCCCAGCATGAGTTATATTGGCTGGTTGCTCAGAAGCAGAAGACGTTTGATCTATGGACCACACTCTTTGCACCTTTGGAATAACAGGGCACTCGTGAGTAAGATGGTCTCCCTCGCAAAACTTACAAGGGAACTTAAGCTTCTGTTTATTAGGTTTGTCGATAATGTCAACTTTCTTAGCATGAATTACAGTGGTTGATTCAATGTCTCCAGTATGACTCACAGGAACTGGTGACTTGTCATTAATATGACCAGCAGTGATCAATGATGTGTCCTCAACATGATCAACAATGGTTGAAGACATGATTTCAGTATGATTTGCAGTGACTAAAATTTTTCTCCCAGCATGACCTCCAGAGGCTAGTTAGGTGCCCCAAGCATGACCTTCAGAGGCTGGGTGGGTTCCCTAGCATGACTTGAACAGGCTGGGTGGCTACCCCCTTGCTTTGGCATCTTCTTCCTATTCTTCCTCCGTCTATTCTTTTAGACTGTTTGTTACTAGTATTACTACTTTCACCACATGACGTAGAAGGAGGAGGAGAAGATGTTACTGGCGAAGCGGGCATAGAGTTCTTATGCTCCTGATGTGAGGTGCTCTCACTTACCCAAATTTTGAGAATAACCATTTTATTTTTCAAAATACTTTATGCTAAATTATAATTACAAAGTTTTGTAATTATGACCAAATCTGGTCAAGGATGACTGTAATGACTCATTATTATTATTTAATAAATTAAAATAAGAGACAAACACTCAAGAAAGTTGTTACAAGAGTGTTCATTGACCCACTAGGAGGAATCAAAGCTGCTAGAAGGCATGGGACAGATGGCATCATTTGCACTCCACCACTAGTTGTTGGTTATGGGACAACTACCCCTAAAATTGTGGCATTATTCCTAGGTGGGGAAGTGAGCAGGCATCTCATTAATGACTAGTTAATCACAAAAGGCCTAGGTAGCCTATATAAGCCAATTCAAATTGAGCAAGCAGCTCTTACAATATTTTCTGCAGAAATATTCCTCATGTGCATCAGGTGATGACTGAGAGATTCGAATTAGGGAGGCTATGTGAGAGTGCAATTGTAAGTCTGCAAATTAATTCTGACAAGGAAAAATAGAGGTGTTTGTGCAGGTCCCTTTGACTACTGAGTATTTAAGATTGGATAAACTAATTGCTGCATGCAAGTTGAGGACCTAAGCTTCCATAGTTTCTTCCTCTTGGTGGTTCAGTGAACAGGCTCGGGGGTCCTAAGGCATGCATCTTGGCTATTTTCAGGAGCAGGTTGGGTGGAACAGGCTTCTTGGGTGTTTGTCCACTTATCTACTGGTTCAGGTTCTACTTATTCTTCTGTTAACTCTTGCTTTTACTTTCAAAAAGGGATTATGCTTTCTTTTTAGAGATTGAATGATTGAATGAAATGATAGAATGAAATCCTTCTCCGTATTTTTCCCCATGCTCTTCTCTACATCATACTCCGGTATAGAGAAGTAGATTAAGGAAGATAAGTGATAGGCAGAATGCCATTGATTGGAAAGATGATTATAGTAGTGTTCTTGTCAAAATTTTGTCCTATATTTAAAAAACAGTAAACATTCTAGTATAGCATCAACCACAGTATAGAATTCATTTAATTAATACAAGAAAGAAAAACACAGTATGTTTCTGCACAGTTCTATATATTTCTTTTAACTCTATTTTTTTTCAGCCAGTAAGCAAATGCACATCCATCTTATACATTTCATGTTTTTTTAGGCAATTGTATTTTCAAGAATAATAGTAGCTGCAAGAATTAATTTATGCACAAGATTTATATGTTCCCATTTCAATTACATCTTTCTCAAATAAGAAATATCCTGCAATTCAACATTTATTTCCTTAAAGTTTTCAAGTAAAGGATAGTATATAATTATAGCATCTACAAAATCTATTCTCTGCACAAAATTATTATATGTAAACCTATTATTTCATCACCCATTTCATTCCGTAGTTAAAATACAAAATCTATGCACCGTCGTACCAAACCCTATGTTACCACATAGCCTAGTTTCTGCAATATCCTTCTAATGCACAGTTCATAAACCTCTTGTCAAAACCCTTCATGGCAAACTTTAGACATTTCTTTTCAAAAACCCTAACTAGCATTTCAAAATTTCTTCAAGACAGTATTCACCACTTAGTAGAAAACACGATTCGGTATTAATATTTATGGACAACTCATAACCCTAGTAAGAACACATCTCAACATCGCAAACATTCACATCATCGAACCTTGTTACATAGGTTAAATTTCGGGTACAAAGGCACTTTGCAAGCCAGATAACAATAAAAAAAAAACTACAGGTAGGATACAGTGCGAATTAAAATAGACACTGTGGCTTTTTCATTACAAAACTTCTCTCAAAACTATCCCAAAAACTTAAACATCAACAACGATGGTGAAGCTACAGGAAACTGTTATCTACAACAACCATTGTTGTTCATTATTACAACAACATTTAATTGCACTTTTCTTAACCCTCATTTCAAAATCACAGCATTTCTTTGCAAAATCAAACCGTTATTCATAAGTGTAAGAGAAACCTAGGTGACTAGTCCTTTCCATCCAAATGGATTTCAGAGTTACATATCGGACCTATTAAGGTTCCCCAGTACACAAGGCTTAAACATTTTTCAACCAAATCATTAAACAAGACCGTTGAGCAACAAAAACATAGGGTTATACCCTTATCAAATAGCAAGTAAACTACGATCCCAAAGTTCTTAACAAACAGTGCAACCAGACATCAAAGGAGCCAAATGGCCATTTAAACCAACGAAGATTATCCACCATATCGTATTCATCAAAATAGGACTAAAAAAAAAAACTCAACACTTGGCCATAACCAAAAAACAAGTCGATAAGTTCCAACTCTTAGCATACGATAGTCAACATCACACCTTACAAAAAGGGGCACCTACGAGGTTTTAGAGAACCACCAGAGCTTACCAGGAGCAGTAGAAGCATTTTTCATTCTCCATGCTCGCACAGGGACCATCCTTGAAGTGGGTGCCTACAAAATTACATTTCGAAGGGGGAGTTAAAACAAGAGGATACACGAAAGAAAACAAGCAATGTAGTATTATTCATTATTGTAAACATTACCTTTCTAATCAGATCTCGGATCAGTGGCACACCACACTAGCAAAAGAACGACGAAGCCTGGTAGCAACAGCAGCAACCACAATTTCAAAACCCTAAAGACAATTTCAAATGGAGGACCTGAATCCCAATTTCAAACACTCTCAACAACTGACAGAGGAACACTTATATCTTTAAAGAACTGTATCATGACTCTTATGCACTAATGCATAAGCCTAAAACCTGTAACTTCATCACTCAGGTCCCGGGTTCAAGACCAAGGAAGGAGTGCTCTTCTCATAAAAACCATCAACCCTACCTTTCAGCACTATGCCGGCCCTGCTCACCTCCCACTAAGCATAACAATGAAGACAAGAAGGCCAAAGGTCACGACTTACCTACGCGTGTTTATGGTTTCATCCACCACCCTATATCTTACAAGTGATCAATGGTGGGTAGTGGCCAATCCTGGTATGTTGTTTTTCAAACCAGTGATTCATTATTACCATTTAATTGCTACATCTACCTATTGCCATGTAAGCATACCGAGAGCTCATGCATGGCACAGCTGAACCTTAGGTTGGCACTCAATGAAACCACAAGCACGTGAAGATCTTACAATCAAGCCTCCACTTCATTATTGAGCTAATCAACATTAATGCCAAGACTTGTCAATCCCAGTGGTTATCATGTCAAAAACCAAGCTTTATACCCTGTCAACATCGCATCAATTGTTTGTTAGGTTTTGGCTCGTATTTCATATCAGTCATTATAGCTATGGTTGGATCGTATCATTTATAACATGTGCTACTATATGGTGGAAAATTTATTAAAACCTATAATTATCAATATGTCAGTAGTATAGCTCGTATTCAGACCTAAAGCAATAAGCTTAGCCATATGAATGTTCACATAGTGTTAATCTTTGGATAAATGGAGACCATATATAGAGTTTAGACTTTAGCTATGCATAAGTGCAATTTAAATACTATGCATATTATATATTGCACATTTTGGCATGCATTTTCCAATTCATAAAATGCATGTGAGTCTATAGGCATGGATAAATGAGTGATACACTTTCCAGTGCTAAGTTCATAAGCATAATCACCATACGCACCATATATTATCTATGTTAGCCATGTATTGCAAAGTCTAATGACAAATGTAATCCTATAGGTATAGTTTAATTGGTGACGATATTCACTTCTTTTACTAAGTTCTTAGCACAAGCACTAATCATACTCTTCATATTTCAACTATGTAGTGATAATCAAAATAGCATTATTTCAGTATTTTGATGACGTAAATTTATATTACAAAAGGGCTTGAAGGTCAGCACGTAAACTAAAATTAGTACCGAAATATTCATACCTCCAGTAACTTGTTTCACAAGGACGTACTTAGCATTTAATTCTACCTTGGCATTGAATTGAAAGACACTTTAACATTAATGTCGTAGAAATTCTTACCTGCTGTCTGCACAGAGAAACACGATTCAAATGACTTAGCTAATCATAGCTAAGTAAAATCTGGGGTACCTTGTAGGACCCCTTCATCATCACACAAGCAAACTGTCAGCTCAACATCAATATCATCATAATAGTACAAACTTATAACATCATATATTTATACTTAGAACTTGAGCAAATCTATAGATTGTATTCCTTGCATAATCATAAAAAGATCTGTTGTCAAGAACTTTAGCATCCATTTAAATATGAATAGAAAATGTAACCATATCATGTTTATTTGGGAAGTATGAAGTGTCATAGTTTTGAATTATCTTAGTGAAGAAATTTATTAATTTATATTTTCTGCATTAATGACTTCATAATTATTGCTATTTTAATTTTTTTTTTTGGTAATTTTCGGGATTTTACATGTGGTATCAGAGCTCATGTTCGAACTCTAGGCCTAAAAAGGCCCAAGAAACATGCAACAAAAATTTTTTGACTGCGAAAATTTTTACTAACTCAGGTTAAATTATTGTTATATACAGAAAATTGATTTTAAGTTACAGGTATGGAAGGATCAGCTGAACATATGGAGGACAGATTTCCACCAAACAGCATAGTATGGGACAGCAATTTGAAAGAGAAGTCCATGCCGATCTGAATGACAATTCATCCAAGCTATTACGTGCCTTTCAAGAATTAAAAGAAAAGATAAGCTCAGTAAAGAAGGACAATGAGAGAATTCTGAGAACACAAGAGGAATTAAAGCAAGTACTATTTGATTAATATCCAACAGATGAATAGGGTAGGGAAGTTGAACATAGTTCCAAAACTGAAGACTTACCTTATGAGGGCAAGAGTAAGCAAGTAAAAACTGATGATGAAGGAGGTTACAAGACAAAAAGGAAAAGCCATAAACAATACGAACATATATCTGGGGAGTTCAAAAAAATCAAACCCCCAACCTTCAATGGCGAAACAGAGAAAGGAGAGACAGCTAAGGCATGGCTGTCCGACATGAACAAGTATTTTCATATCTATGATTACTCAGAATCCTTAAAGGTAGAAATGGCAATTCATAACCTAACTGGGAAGGCATATATTTGGTGGCAGGACCTCAAACGAGTAAAATGCATAAAGGACAGAGAGGTGAGTTGGAGTACTTTTAAAAGATACTTTAAAAATAAATTCTTATCTGAGTAGTATTATGAAGAAAAATCCAAAGAATTCTATGATCTAAAGCTAGGAACGATGAACATGAAAGAACTGAACAACAAATTTCTAAATTTTCTAAGGTATGTGCCATACCTGGCGGAAGAAAAACCCAAGGTTCAGAGATACCTGAGTTTCCTACCCTTCAACATCAAGGACATAATAGAGTACGATAACTCAAAAACGTTAGAAGAAGCCATGAGGAAAGCAAGTTTTTGCTTTGATCAGAACAGGAAAAGAGAAGGAGTATCTAACTAAAAAAATCATAAACCTGGTAACTTGAGTAGAAAAAGAAAAATTTCAGGTTTAGTGGCAATTGTGGGTTCCAAAAGAAAAAATTTCAGAATCGAAATTTTCAAGGGAACAGTTCCAGAAATAATCAGCAGCAGAAATTTACAGCTCCCAGAAACGTTCCCAATGTTGCCAGAACCAATGGTCAGAAGCCACCTATAAAATGTTTTGATTGTCAAGGTCCTCATTATGCTTCAGATTGTCCCCTTAGGAAGTGGACAGCCAACCATACTCATTCCATACAAGCTGAAGCTACAGTAGGAGATTTGGCACAAGAAGTACCCAGAATTAATGCAGCATTAGACAATCGGCAAGCGGAGCATTAAGTCTCAATGGTAGAGGTTGAAGGTATGCTACAAAACCATCCAGTTTCTATTTTGATTGATCCAGGTGTTAGTCTGAGTTATATATCACCAGATATTGTAGAAATTTGTAGGTTGAAAACAGAAAAATTCAATAAATCCTAGTTAGTTAGACTAGCAACAGGAACAAAAAGAAAAGTTTTTGATTTCGTGGACAATTACATTTTATCTATGAATCAGCTAACAATGCAGATCAAGTTAAATATTCTACCTTTAGGATGATATGACATCTTAATTGGAATGGACTGGTTAGAAGCCCATCATGTCATCCTGAATTGTTATGAGAAAAGTTTCACTAGTTTGAATGATGAAGGAAGGACCGCATAAGTGAAGGGTGTTCCTAGAAAGACATCCCTTAGACAGATTTCAGCTATGCAGGTAAAGAAAGTAGTTAGAAAAGGGTTCCAAATGTTTGCAGTAAATGTAGTAAATGAGGAGTTATGTACTACAATAGACAAATTGAAAATAGAAGACATACATGTCCTAAATGAATTCCAAGATGTTTTTCCTTAAACAATTCCAGGATTACCTCCTAAACGAGATCTAGATTTTACTATTGAGTTAATACCAGGTGCAGTGCCAAATTCCAAAGCTCCATACAGGATGAATATACTAGAGTTGAATGAGTTAAAATCTCAGTTGAAAGAACTGATTGATAAAAAGTATATGAGACCTAGCGTGTCTCCTTGGGGAGCACCGGTCATTTTTGTTAAGAAGAAAGATGGCACCTGAAGACTTTGCATAGATTATCGTCAACTGAATAAAATGACGATCAAGAATAGATACCTATTGCCCTGCATTGATGATCCATTTGATCAGCTGCATGGAGAAACGATATTCTCAAAGATTGATTTACGGTCAGGATATCATCAGGTTCACGTGAAGGATGAAGACATTTTCAAAACAGCCTTTAGAACTCAATATGGACATTATGAGTTTGTGGTCATGCCGTTTGGGTTGACTAATGCCCCGACAGTGTTTATGTTCCTAATGAATAAGATTCTGCACAAATACTTGGATAAATTCACCGTTGTGTTTATTGATGACATTTTAGTATATTCTAACAGCAAGGAAGAGCATGGTGAACATCTGCGTATCATTCTGCAAGTTCTGAGAGATCACCAGTTATATGCTAAGTTAAGTAAGTGTGATTTTTACAACGACAAGATTCAGTACTTAGGACACATAATCTCTAAGGAAGGAATTTTAGTTGACCCCGCTATGATAAAAGCCATTAATGAATGGCCAGTCCCTAAAGATGTGTCGGATGTACGATCATTTATGGGTATTACTGGATATTACAGAAAAATAATTGAAGGGTTTTCAAAGATTGCAAACCCCATAACGTCCTTGCAGAAGAAAGGAACGAAGTTTGTATGGGATGAAAAGTGCACGGACAGTTTTAAAAAGTTGAAAGAATTACTGACTACAGCGCCTATTTTGAGTGTTGATGTATATGTAACTTCAGAATGTATTTCACATATATGTATATTGTATTCCTATAGAGATGGTATTATTCCTCTATAAGGAAGTGTCGTCATTTATATTGTAAATGTCGTAACTTATACTTGATGGGTTATTAGACCACCTTGTTGGGGTCGGCCCTGTATAAGTCATGTGGGTCGAAGGGTTATTAGACCACCCTATTGGGGGTCGGCCATGTGGGTCAAAGGGTTATTAGACCACCCTATTGGGGGTCGGCCCAGTCGGCATTATGTTATGTGGTTAAGTTTGAGCCTACATGAGTTAGGTAAAAAGGCAAGTCAAGTCAAGTATAAATAGAGTGCGGGAGGCACTCTATTTACTCACTCACTTCTCACACATGCTCTCAAGGAGGAGAGGCGCACTTATGGAGGAGGAGGATTGCTGTTAGGTTATGGCTATCTCTCTTGGTTGGTTGTATCATTGCTCTATCTATCTCTGAGGAAGTTATTGGGGTTTTTCACCTTTATGGTTTTCCCCAAGTAAATCTTTGTGTCTCTTGTGTGCTTGCATTATTGTCTCCATGATTGATATGCTTTAGATATGCTGTACATGTTGTTCTCTCAGTTAAGATCATAGATCATATTGAAGTAAATTCTGAAAATTTAACATGGTATCAGAGCTAGCCTGAAAGAAGGCATGATATGGCATGTATGACACTTGTTGCACTTACGATGCTAGGGCTTGATATAGCAAAAACCAGTCATCGTAGCACTTTCGCTATAAATCCGTTTTGGAGAAGTTTTCGGATCTGAAATTATTACAGGCCGAAGCTAAGATCTCCAGGTATCTTGTGTCCAAAGGAAAACCTCTAATTCGTTGTACTTTGTGATTTATGATCTGTACAATATAGGGTTTCTGCCTCTTCCAGATCTGAGTCAAAATCAGGTGACCTTGGGAAAAAGGTCATATCTTGGGCTAGGAAGCTCCAAATGAAATTTCGTAAAAAGTTACAGGTAGTACACAGACTGCACTATCTCAAAAAACTTTTTCAGAGGCCGAAGTTGAACCAGTGACACGTGGAACGCCGTACAAGTTCGCTCTCCTGTATTATCCCATAAACAGGTCACGTTGCGACATTTGGCATAACTCTCTCTCAGAGAGTCCAATTGAGGTCAGACCTGTCAGGATGGAAAGGTAACAGGCCGAGCTAGCTCAGAAAACGTTTTCAGAGGCAGAAATTAAAACAGTGACACGTGGCACGACGTACAAGTTCGCTCTCCTGTTTTATCCCAAAACAGGTCACGTTGCGACATTTGGCATAACTCTCTCTCAGAGAATCCAATTGAGGTCAGACCTGTCAGGATGGAAAGATAACAGGTCAGGCTATCTCAGGAAACTTTTAAGACCCTGTGGATCAAAAATTTTGGAGTTACACCAGAAACAATCAGGTACATATTTATGTCAAAACAGAATTATTTTTTGGTACCTTCATTCATGGCTTCCGGAATTTAGGGCTTTGGAGAAAGTTGGAATTTTTGTAATCGGAGACCACGGCTGGATGCTACTCATCAAAATAGAAATTTAGAGACCAAGATCATAATTTTTGGTTGGGCAGAAGGCCGGGCTTGATTAGACCCTAGTTCGGGACTTTGATCAGAAAAGTGGAAAATTAGGGCTTCTGTAAAATTGGGAATTTTTGAAATCTGTGAACACGGCTGGAAGCTCCTCAGAAAAATAGAAGCTTAGAGATTTGGATCAAACATTTTGATGGGGAAAAAGAGTGGGCTTCATCAAACCCCAGTTCAGGGTCACGTCCAATGAATCCAGAAGTTTCAAAGGCAAAATTGAGGAGTGAAACTTTGCAGTTTTCAAATTCTGAATATACCAGTTTGATCAGTTCATCAAGGCGCATATTCCTATCCTATCGGAATGTTGAAATTCAAAGTTTGAATTTTTGGGGTTTCTGTGACAAACCCATATCCAGCTCAAGGTCCAGTTCTTGCAAATCAAGTGGATTGGGTTAATCCTAGAAGAAGATGGATTGAAGTTTCTGTCTCAGAGGGAGATGAGGATAAGGCCTTACATAAGAAGATTACAAGCGATCTCGATAGGTATGACTCATCGAGGTATGTTTCGATATTTGTCCATGATTAAGTTTATGGTATGATTGTCTTCATGTTATTACGGTTAGTACAATTTTGATTTTAGATTTGTTGTATCACCTTAACAAAATTATGAATGCATGATAGAAGATATTCATTGGTTAGGGTGTTGACACTTATGATTGTACTAATGCATTATGGTGTTGTATGAGGTTTATGTTGTCTACTAACATGAAAGGTACACCAAGAAAGACAGATCATGTTCTGGTCCAAGAACATATGATCATGATAACATGAGGACAAAGATTCATCCATTGTCATGGATCTCATACAAGATCCATTCACGAGGTATGTATAACTTGGTTTTATAATGGTTAACTTATGAGACATGCAGGTTACTAGCACAAGTCACTGAAGAGAACCAAAAGACATTATACGGGTATGTTAGACATAACTAGCTAACATGATAATCCAGGTATGTTTTTCCTATATCAAGCTAGATTCCTACCTTGGGTTAGGATCTTATACTATCACGTTGTTGATAATGATTATTCATGAAGTCATAGGTTTGAATAATCATGATTGTATGCATATTATGTTTCTTACCATAATTGATGATATGACTAACTAGAAGAATCATGATTGTATAGGTTTGAATAATCACAGGTTTTATGCATTTTATATCTCTAATCTTGATTGATGATTCAACTAACCTGAAGAGTCATATGTTTGAGTAATTACAGGTTTAGACATGTTATGTTTCTTATGATTTGACTAACCATAAGAATCCTACATAAACCTTGAATGCTAATGCTTATTATTTCTGTTTGAAATGATCATGACTATACATGCTTGAGATTATTGTGTTTTAATAGTATACTAATGAATGTATGATTTTATATGAGATCACAAGGATAACACATTCATGATACTAATAAGCATGCATAGGGACCAAGGATGAATATGAGATTCAAGAACAGGTAATCCAGAAAGCAAAGATCAAGAGGGAGTACACTCCAGTGGTTTATGCAAGGATGCAAATATTCAGAGGGAGTTGACCATCTTTCTACATTCCACAACAGAAAGGTGTAGAAGAAGCTACTTCAGTTTAGGACTCCAACAGCTCCTGCAAGGAAGCAAAGACTCAGAGGGAGTCCACCCAATGAACAAAGAAAGATAAGTATTTTAATCATCATTTCTTGCATATTTGTTTGTTTAAATAATACTGTTCAATAATGTATATACTGATGTTCCTAGAATTAGGTTGTATACTACTAATATTAGAATAGTTGCATTGATGAACAGTATACTACTAATATACATGGGTAAGTGGCCTATGGCACTGTACAACATTCCATTGCTACTTATCTAGAATGAAACCTCTTTGCTGACATGTTGGGAGTTGTGCACACTCTTAACAATGTTCTGGTAGAGATTGGAAGGCATCTAGAAAGTTACGGAATATGGATAAATGTTGTATTGAAGCATTGGCTAAGATAATTGCATGACTGTATGGCATATTTCTTTATGAGTAATAATTTGTTCTGAAAACTATGAGATGTTTTCTAATCATGCAATTTAATTTGTTGTGTAGGAAAGATCGTATGCCATCTCCTACAAAAGAAGAACTACAACATTTTGTTCCAGCAACAAAGATATCTATTGAAGATATTGAAGATATTGAAGATATTGAAGTTCCCAGGATCTGGGATGAAGAAATGAAATGCCTTGATCCGTCGATCATGAAGAATGATGTTTGGGATGTAATCCCAAGACATGAAGGGAAGTTTGCTATGACTTCCAAATGGAACTATCAGATCAAGCATGTTGCAGATGGCAGCATTGAGATGAAATAGAAGATGCACCAGATGGTTCTGAGACACATGATAGGAAATCATATATGTGCAGAACTTGGTATGGTGAAGATAGATTGATTACCGACACGCAGCGGAAGCTTACTACCGAGTTCGAGATGAAGAACTTGGGGATGATGCACTATTTGTTTTTGACATGGAGGTGTGGCAGAGTGCAGATAGAATCTTCCTTGGACAAGGGAAGTATGCAGTAAGAGATCCTGAAGAGGTTCAGGATGACGGACTGCAAGGCTATGGCCACACCTATGGCATTGAATCTAAATCTTCTATGTGATGCTTCATCTGAGCCAGTTGATGTCTCCATGTACCATCAGATGATTGGGTCCTTGATGTACCTGACGAACACAAGACCAGACATTTGCTTTGCTGTGAACACATTGAGCCAGTTCCTGATGGATCCGAGGAGTGTTCACTTGGCTGCTGTAAAGCATGTTTTGAGGTACCTGAAGGGTACAGTGGATTATGGGCTCAGGTATGAGGCGAATCAAAAGTTTAACCTGCAGGGTTATGTTGATTCAGATTGGGCTGGCAGTGCTGCAGATAGGAAGAGCACATCTGGGTGTTGCTTCAGTATGGGATCAGGTGTGATCTCTTGGTTTAGCAGGAAGCAGTCCTACGTAGCACTGAGTACAGCTGAGGCAGAGTATGTTGCTTCCTGTTCAGCTAGTTGTGAGGCAGTATGGCTCGGAAGCTACTGTCTGAGCTATTTGATCTCCCGTTGGAGGCTACTGGTATCTTCTGTGATAACCAGAGTTGTGTGAAGCTGTCCGAGAACCCAGTGTTTCATGACAGGTCGAAACACATAGAGATCAAATATCACTATATCAGGGATATGGTGCAGAGAGGAGCTGTGAAGCTCCTGTATGTTGCGACGGACGAGCAGATTGCAGATGTGCTGACGAAGCCACTAGCCAGGGTGAAGTTCGAGTACTTCAGAGAGAGGCTTGGCGTTCTTCAAATCGAGGACACTTCGAGGAAGAAGTGATGGACACATTTGCTGAAGCCATTCCAAGCATGTTGGAAGGAGGATCCTTCACATGGCTGTGGATGTAAGTGCTGGATGATGAACATCAGGATGATGTTCTGGTTTCTGCTTGATATGATCAGTTGGATCATTTTTATTTATGTATGTATGTACGCATCATATGGATGCTGGATATGATCAGTTGGATGATTTTATGTATGTATGTATGCATCATGTGGATGCTGGATATGATCAGTTGGATCATTTTATGTATGTATGTACGCATCATGTGGATGCTGGATATGATCAGTTGGATCATTTTATGTATGTATGTATGCATCATGTTGGATGCTTGGACCATGTATCTGTATATGTATCAGGTGGATACATTGTATGATCAGGTGGATCATGTATGGTGATATGTATCATGTATTTGTATTTGTATCAGGTGGATACATTGATGATCAGGAGGATCATGTATGATGATATGTATCAGGTAGATACTTGGTATGCATCAGGTAGATGCATTGATGATCAGGAGGATCATGTATGATGATATGTATCATGTATTTGTATCAGGTGGATACATTGATGATCAGGAGGATCATGTATGATACTTGGCATGCAGCAGGATGTTGCAGTGATGATCAGGATGATCATAGATGACGAGCTTCAGGATGTTGCTCCAGATGATATGCAGCAGGATGTTGCAGTGATGATCAGGATGATGATGGATGACGAGCTTCAGGATGTTGCTCCAGATGACATGCAGCAGGACGTTGCAGTGTTGATGATCAGGATGATCATGGATACATCAGGATGATGTATGGTGAGTATCAGGTTGATACTCTGTGGCCGTGGATCAGGTTGTGCAGATGAGCATGTAATAGCTCCCTGGGAGATTTGCAGATGGTCTTTCAAGGTTTTGCCTATGGCATGTAATATCGGTGCCCTGGGACATCTGGCAAATGCTCTTTCGAGGTTTTGCTCTGGGAGGACATATAATAGCGCCCTGGGAGATCTGCAGATAGTCTTATGAGGTTTTTCCTATGGCATGTAATAGCACCCTGGGATATCTGGCAGATGCTCTTGCGAGGTTTTGTCCTATGGCATATAATAGCGCCCTGGGAGATCCGATAGGTTGGGCTATGTGCCCGTAATCAGTCCTGGGATGCTCTTGCGAGGTTTTGCCATGACCACATGTAATAACGCCCTGGGAGATCTGCAGATAGTCTTACGAGGTTTTTCCTATGGCATGTAATAGCGCCCTGGGATATCTGGCAGATGCTCTTACGAGGTTTTGTGGTGGACCACATGTAATAGCGCCCTGGGAGATTTCAGGTCGGAGTTGTGTACCCGTAACATCCTGAGATGCTCTTGCGAGGTTTTGTGGTGGGGTCACATGTAATAGCGCCCTGGGAGATCCTATAGGTAGAGCTGTGTGCTCGTAACAGCCTGGGATGCTCTTTCGAGGTTTTGTGACGCACGTAAAAGTCCTGAGGATTCCACAGTATGGCGAGTGATGATGAAGACCTGCAGGTGGTGGGCCTACATCTAGTATGAAAAAGGACTGGCTCTGTAGAACTTCCTATGACGAGTAGATTCAGAGATTGATTGAGATAGCAGCAGCAGTGACGATGATGATGATGACTCGATGACGATTATCCAGTGACGATGATCCAGAGAAGATGACTTGTGCTAGAAGAACTGTGCTGAGAAATACCTTCCTAGTTAAGAGGGAGTGTTGATGTATATGTAACTTCAGAATGTATTTCACATATATGTATATTGTATTCCTATAGAGATGGTATTATTCCTCTATAAGGAAGTGTCGTCATTTATATTGTAAATGTCGTAACTTATACTTGATGGGTTATTAGACCAACTTGTTGGGGTCGGCCCTGTATAAGTCATGTGGGTTGAAGGGTTATTAGACCACCCTATTGGGGGTCGGCCATGTGGGTCAAAGGGTTATTAGACCACCCTATTAGGGGTCGGCCCAGTCAGCATTATGTTATGTGGTTAAGTTCGAGCCTACATGAGTTAGGTAAAAAGGCAAGTCAAGTCAAGTATAAATAGAGTGCGGGAGGCACTCTATTTACTCACTCACTTCTCACACATGCTCTCAAGGAGGAGAGGCGCACTTATGGAGGAGGAGGATTGCTGCTAGGTTATGGCTATCTCTCTTGGTTGGTTGTATCATTGCTCTATCTATCTCTGAGGAAGTTATTGGGGTTTTTCACCTTTATGGTTTTCCCCAAGTAAATCTTTGTGTCTCTTGTGTGCTTGCATTATTGTCTCCATGATTGATATGCTTTAGATATGCTGTACATGTTGTTCTCTCAGTTAAGATCCTAGATCATATTGAAGTAAATTCTGAAAATTTAACATTGAGGATTGCAAATCCTACTAAGGATTTTGTAGTATGTACAAATGCATTTAATGATGTACTTGGAGGAGTCCTAACACAGGAGGGACATGCTATATCCTATGAATCAAGAAAGTTGAAAATACATGAGAATAATTATTGTACTTATGATATGGAATTATTAGCAGTAATTCATGCTTTGAAAATGTGGCGTCACCATCTTATTAGCAGGAAATTTACCTTAATGACAGATAACATGCGGCTGAAATACTTACTAGATCAGACAAATATGAATGCTAGACAGGCTAGATGGCTAACTTTTCTGAGTGAATATGATTTTGAAATTCAGGACATTAAAGGGAGGGAGAATAAGGTTGCTGATGCGTTAAGTCATAACGCAAGAATAAATTTTATTTCAGCCATCAGCACATACACAACAGACTTGGAAAAACAGATTTTTGAAGGGATCAAGATGGATGAGGAGTACAGAAAACTACATGAAAGGACAGCAGGAAACAATTCTGAAAATACTATGAGAAATTACAGTTTGAAGGAAAATGGATTGTTGTTGTACAAAAATAGATTGTATGTACCCAACATACCAACAGTGAAAATTATGATTTTGGATGAGATGCACAAAAGCCACTACTCTTGCCATCTAGGTTATCAAACAACCATCACTATGTTACAAAAGGAATACTATTGGCCCAAAATGAAGGATGAACTAGTAGAATATATAGCTAAGTGTTTTGACTGTCAAAAAGTAAAGGTCGAACATCAACATCCTGTTGGATTATTACAACCATTACCTATAACTAGTTGGAAATGGGAAATCATAAGTATAGATTTTATCACTGGGTTACCAAAGAATCAAAGAAAGAATGACTCAATCATGGTGGTAGTGGATAAACTTAGCAAGGCAGCACATTTTATTCCTATAAAGACTACTCATAAGGCTCCAGAAATCGCAGAAAATTTCATGAAGCAGGTTTTTCGACTGCATGGGATACCAAAGGTAATAGTTTCGGACCGTGACTCAAAATTTACAAAAAAAATTTGGAGGTCCTTGTTTAAAGGGTTGAATACAACCTTAAATTTCAGCACTGGATTTCATCCCCAAACAGATGGACAGACAAAAAGGGTGATTCATATTTTGGAAGACATGCTAAGAATGTATGTTAAGGATCATCCTGGTAAATGGGAGGACTATCTGCATTTAGCAGAATTTGCATATAACGATCACTACCAGGCATCAGCCAGGCTTAGCCCGTTTGAAATTCTTTATGGTAGGAAATGTAACACATCAATTTCGTGGAGTGATCCAGTTAACAAGGTTATTTTAGGACCTAAATTGTTGCAGGAGTTAGAACTAATTGTGAAACAGGTACAGGGAAATCTAAAAGCTATCCAAGATAGGCAGAAAAGTCAAGCAGACCTTAGAAGAACTCATAAAGAGTTCCAGGTTGGTGAGCATGTTTTTCTTAAGGTAAGGCCGAAAAAGAGTTCATTGAAATTAGGAAGTTGTGCCAAGCTGGCACCTAGGTATTGTGGTCCTTTCGAAATTTTGTCAAGGGTTGGACACGTGGCATATCAATTGGCCTTGCCCTCAAACCTCAAAATACATAATGTTTTTTCACATTTCATTGTTAAAGAAATGTGTACACGATGCTACTCATGTTGTAAATTGGAATGATGTTCAGGTGGAACAAGACGGCAATTTTCCGATGGAACCAGACTGTATCCTCGCAAGGAAGGAAACTTTACTATGGAATCGCACCATTGGGAAGGTAAAGGTGCAATGGAAGCACCTTAGCCCAGTAGAGGAAACCTCGGAGTTGGAAAGTAGTATACGGGCAGCATACCCAACTCTGTTTCAGGAGCACTCAGAGAGTGAATAAACAACATCGAGGACAATGTTGAGACTTAAGGGGGGCTGTATGTCACCTACCCAAATTTTGAGAATAACCATTTTATTTTGCAAAATACTTTATGCTAAATTATAATTACAAATTTTTGTAATTATGACCAGATCTGGTCAAAGATGACTGTAATGACTCATTATTATTATTTAATAAATTAAAATAAGAGACAAACACTCAAGAAAGTTGTTACAAGAGTGTTCACTAACACACTAGGAGGAATGGAAGCGGATAGAAGGCATAGGACAGATGGCAGCATTTGCACTCCACCACTAGCTGTTGGTTATGGGAGAGCTACCCCTAAAATCATTGCATTATTCCCAAGCGGGGAAGTGAGCAGGAAGCTCATTAATGACCAGTTAATCACAAAAGGCCTAGGTAGCCTATATAAGGCAATTCGAATTGAGCAGGAAGCTCTTACAATATTTTCTACAAAAATATTCCTCATGTGCATCAAGTGATGACTGAGATATTTAAATTAGGGAGGCTATGTGAGAGTGCAATTGTAAGTCTGCAAATTAATTCTGAGAAGGAAAACCAAAGGTGCTGGTGCAGGTCCCTTTGACTGCTGAGTATTTAAGACTGGATAAACCAATTGTTGCATGCAAGTTGAGGAGCTAAGCTTCCACAATTTCTTCCTCCTGGTGATTCAATGAATAGGCTCGGGGGCCCTAAGGTAGGTATCTTGGTTGTTTTAAGGACTAGGTTTGGTGGAACAGACTTCTTGGGTGTTTGTCCACTTATCTACTGGTTTTGTTTCTACTTGTTATTATGTTAAATCTTACTTTTACTTTCTGAAAGGGATTATGTTTTCCTTTTAAAGACTGAATAATTAAACGAAATGATAGAATGAAATCCTTCTCTGTATTTTTCCCCAGGCTGTTCTCTGCATCGTACTCCAGTATAGAGAAGTAGATTAAGGAAGATACGTGATAAGCAGAATGCCATTGATTGGAAAGATGATTATAGTAATTTTCTTGTCAGAATTCTGTCCTATATTTAAAACACAGTAAACATTCCAGTATAGCATCAACCGCAGTATAGAATTCATTTAATTAATACAGGAAAGAAAAACACAATATGTTTCTGCACAGTCCTATATATTTCTTTTAACTCTATTTCTTTTCAGCCAGTAAGCAAATGCACATCAATCTTATACATTTCATGATTTTTTACGCAATTGTATTTTCAAGAATAATAGAAGCTGCAAGAATTAATTTTTGCACAAGATTTATATATTCCCATTTCAATTACATCTTTCTCAGATAAGAAATATCATGCAATTCAACATTTATTTCCTTAAAGTTTTCAAGTAAAGGATAGTCTAGAATTATAGCATCTGCAAAATCTATTCTCTGCACAAAATTATTATATGTAAACCTATTATTTCATCACCCATTTCATTTCGTAGTTAAAATACAAAATCTATGCATAGTAGTACCAAACCCTATGTTACCACATACCCTAGTTTCTGCAATATCCTTCTAATGCACAGTTCATAAACCTCTCGTCAAAACCCTTCATCGCAAACTTTAGACATTTCTTTTCCAAAACCCTAACTAGCATTTCAAAATTTCTTCAAGACAATATTCACCACTTAGCAAAAAACATGATTCAGTATTAATATTTATGGACATCTCATAACCCTAGTAAGAACACATATCAACATCGCAAACATTCATATCATCAAACCTTGTTACATAGGTTAAATTCCGAGTACAAAGGCACTTTGCAAGTGAGATAACAATAAAAAAAAACTACAGGTAGGATACATTGTGAATTAAAATAGACACCGTGGCTTCTTCATTACAAAACTTATATCAAAACTATCCCAAAAACTTAAACATCAACAACGATGGTGAAGCTACAGGAAATTGTTATCTACGACAACCATTGTTGTTCATTATTACAACAACATTTAATTGCACTTTTCTTAACGCTCATTTCAAAATCACAGCATTTCTTTACAAAATAAAACCGTTATTCATAAGTGCAAGAGAACCCTAGGTTCCTAGTCCTTTCCATCCAAATCGATTTCAGAGTTACATATCGGACCTGTTAAGGTTCCCCACTAGGCAAGGCTTAGACCTTTTTCAACCAAATCATTAAACAAGACCGTGGACCAACAAAAACACAGGGTTATACCCTTATCAAATAGCAAGTAAACTACGATCCCGAAGTTCTTAACCAACAGTGAAACAAGACATCAAAGCAGCTGAATGGCCATTTAAACTAGCAAAGATTATCCATTGTATCATATTCGTCAAAATAAGACTAAAAAAAAACTCGGCACTTGGCCATAACCAAAAGACAAGTCGATAAGTTCCAATTCTCACCATATGATAGTCACCATCACACCTTGCAAAAAGGGGCACCTATGAGGTTTTCGAGAACCACCGCAGCTTACCAGGAGAAGTAGAAGCATTTTTCATTCTCCATGCTCGCACAAGAACCATCCTTGAAGTGGGTACCTACAAAATTACATTTCGAAGGGGCGATTAAAACAAGAAGATACAAGAAATCAAATAAGCAACACAATATTATTCATTATCATAAACATTACCTTTAGAATCAGAGCACGGATCAGTGGCACACAACACCAGCAAAAGAACGACGAAGCCTGGTAGCAACAACAGTAACCACAATTTCAAAACCCTGAAGACGATTTCAGATGGAGGACCCGAATCCCAATTTCAAACACTCTCAGCAACTGATAGAGGAACACTTATATCTTTAAAGAACTATATCGTGACTCTTATGCACTAATGCATAGGCCTAAAACTTGTAACTTCATCACTCAGGTCCCAGGTTCAAGACCGAGGAAGGAGTCCTCTTCTCATAGAAACCATCAACCCTACCTTTCAGCATTCTGTCAGCCCTTCTCACCTCCCACTAAGCATAACAATGAAGACAAGAAGGCCAAAGGTCACGACTTACCTATGCATGTTTAGGGTTTCATTCACCACCCTAGATCTTACAAGTGATCAATGGTGGGTAGTGGCCAATCCTGGCACATTGTTTTTCGAACCAGTGATGCATTATTACCATTTAATTTCTACATCTACCTATCTCCATGTAAGCGGACCGAGAGCTTGTGCATGGCACAGCTCAGCCTTAGGTTGGCACTCAATGAAATCACAAGCACGTGAAGATATTACAATCAAGTCTCCACTTCATTATTGAGCTAATCAACATTAATGCCAAGACTTGTTAATGCCAGTGGTTATCATGTCAAAAACCAAGCTTTATACCCTGTCAACATCGCATCAATTGTTTGTTAGGTTTTGGCTCATATTTCATATCAGTCATTATAGTTATGGTTGCATCGTATCATTTATAACATGTGCTACTAAATGGAGGAAAATCTATTAACACTTATAATTATCAATATGTCACTAGTATAGCTCGTGTTCAGACCTAAAGCAATAATCTTAGCCATATGAATGTTCACATAGAGTTAATCTTTGGATAAATGGAGACCATATATAGAGTTAAGACTTTAGCTATGCATAAGTGCAATTTAAATACTATGCATATTATATATTGCACATTTTGGCATGCATTTTCCAATTCATAAAATGCATGTGAGTCTATAGGCATGGATAAATGAGTGATACACTTTCCAATGCTAAGTTCATAAGCATAATCACCATACGCACCATATGTTATCTATGTTAGCCGTGTATTGCAAAGTCTAACGACAAATGTAATACTATAGGTATGGTTTAATTGGTGACTATATTCACTTCTTTTACTAAGTTCTTAGCACAAGAACTAATCATACTCTTCATATTTCAACTATGTAGCGATAATCAAAATAGCATTATTTCCATATTTTGATGACATAATTTATATTACAGAAGGGCTTGAAGGTCAGCACATAAACTAAAATTAGTACCTAAATATTTATACCTCCAGTAACTTGTTTCACAAGGATGTACTTAGCATTTAATTCTACCTTGGCATTGAATTGAAAGACACTTTAACATTAATTTCGTAGAAATTCTTACCTGTTGTCTGCACAGAGAAACACGATTCAAATGACTTAGCTAATCATAGCTAAGTAAACTTCGGGGTATGTCATAGGACACCTTCATCATCACACAAGAAAACTGTCAGCTCAACATCAATATCATCATATTAGTACAAACTTGTAACAGCATATATTTATACTTAGAACTTAAGCAAATCTATAGATTGTATTCCTTGCATAATCATAAAAAGATCTGTTGTCAAGAAGTTTATCATCCGTTTAAATCTGCAAAACAAATGTAACCTTATCATATTTATTTGGGAAGTATGACGTGTCATAGTTTTGACTTATCTTAGTGAAGAAATTTATTTAATTTATATTTTCCGCATTAATGACTTGATAATTATTGCTATTTTAATTTTTTTTTTTTATTAATTTTTGGGATGTTACAGGTCCTTACTTGAGAAGAATCAAGATCATGCAAGGTGTTCGGAGTGGAAAACAACCAAACCGGTAGCCCTATAGTGAATCTCGAAAGATTCAAAGTAGCCATTAAGGGAGTACCAATGTTCGCAATAAATGGAAAAGCACAAGGATCCCCTTGAACAGGGGTCCCTTAATTGGTTCTCACCGGGAAACTATCCATGGTCCTCAACTCAACGAGCTAGAAATATCAAAGGCCAACTAAAAACAAACGACACAAAGAGCACACCAGTAAAAAAATTCCTAAGTAATCAAACCAATCAAAAGGATAGGAAATACTCTCAGAAGTAAGTCTGGGATTACCAAGGCCCAGAACAGACTAAGAGAGCATCGATGGTCAGTTAGGTGGCATCCTCCGGAGGTCCACTGGGTGTAGGTGCTTGAATCACCAAACCACCTTCCCGGGATTACTGCTAGAGGGTTACCTTCCACGTCTGTCTGAGGTGAGGTGGGAATAACCACCCACTCTACCTGTGTAGAATCCTAAACGTCTGATACTAAGGCTACCATCAATACGAAATAACATGGGGGGACATTCGTCAGCCTAGTCGAAACGCATGGGCAAGGTAACAAAGCCGGAAGTCTGAAAGGACCCTCGTACGCGAATCGACTTTGGTTTATGGTCAAAAGGAAAGTGAGGGGATATCCTCAACAATTTCAGTCTCCCATGTGTAAAATTAGTCACAGCAGATCTAATGAACAAGTAAATCAATCACAATAGATGAACATAGAAAATATGGTGCAAAACTGTGCAAAACATGCAGCAGTGCTCAATATCCCGATAAGGGTGAATGAATTACAATAGAATACAATACTGTCAATGAGAAATTCGAATTGACTAAGTAGGCCATTCGAATCACTGAATGGAGTAGCTTGACTCCAAATAGGAGTCCTCATCATCAATCGGTGGTGGTCATCAATGCACAAGAACCAGTCATCCAGGTGTCAATCTGAGTCTAACTAAGTGTGTCATGTGTAACTGAAGTGTGTAGCACTGATTAAGGAAAGGAGGCTCAGTGGGGGCGCATGGGAGGCTAACTGAAGTCAGAACAAGTCATCTAGTCAATCTGGAGGTCCAACGGAAGTGAAACAATCCGTCGGGAGTGAAACTAGCCTCAAATCAGGGAGAATCGAAGCTAACTGAATGTAACTGAAGTGGAACTGCAGTGGTAGGTGAACAAGTGCGCCCTTCTCTGGCAGTAGGTGAGAAGTGGGCACCTTTCAGCCTAGGAGGGCTAAAAATCTGTAGTAAGTGGCTCCCGGGTGCTAGAATAAGGTGGATAAGGTGCTGGAGGGATCAAACTGGTGACTGGGATGCATGCAAGTGCATGCAGGTGCATGCAAACCCTAGATTTTGCATGCAAACCCTAATTGCATGCAAGATCCTGAAAAAGATGATGTGGATATCCGAACACCCCCCCTCAAGCTAGACTATGATGTGCAAAAAGTAATGTGGGGACCTGGTAACTAAGACCAAAGGTCACCCCGATACAATAATCCAAAAAATGCTGAAAATAAACTAAGTGAGGAAAGAGGGAAAACCTAGTGGGAAGAAAGCCCCCCCTCAAGCTAAAGCATAATAATGAATCCATCTGTCTCCACCATGATGGAACTCACCCCCAACAGTGAATGGAGGTAAGAGAACTTCTTCCCAGTGAAGCTCTTAGTGAAGATGTCTGCAATTTGCTCATCAGTAGGGCAATATTGCAGAATGATGGTGCGGTCATGCACCAACTGTCGAATGTAATGCATATGAATCTCAATGTGTTTGGTCCTCTGCCGCTGAACTGGATCTGTGGAGATCTTGATAGCACTTTGATTGTCACAAAATAGGACAGTCGAAGTAGTGCCACCAAAACCAAACTCAAAAAGAATACCCTGCAACCAAACTGCCTGAATGCAGGCATTGACTGCCCCTCGATACTCTGCCTCTGCTGAAGAAAGTGCAATGGCTTCTTGCTTTTTGATGGACCAGCAAATAGCACCCTGCCCAATCATGAAAACATAGCTGGAAGTGGACTTCTGATCAATGCTATCACCTGCCCAATCTGAATCAGTAAAACCAATGAAATCTAGCTCAGAATCTGCAGCATAATGTATGCCAAACTGTCTCGTACCTTGCACATACTGCAAGATCCGCTTGGCTTCCCGCCAATGAAGCTCATGTGGCTGCTGCATATATCTTGACATGGCACTCACGGCATATGAGATATCAGACCGTGAGTGTGTCAAATAAAGTAGTGAACCAATCAACTGTCGATACATACTGCAATCTGCAAGCGGTGTGGAATCTCCCTCCTCAAGACTGATTCCTGAGAGGAATGGGAATGGGGCTGCCTTACATTCAGCCATATTAAACTTCAATAACAGGTCGGAAGCATATTTTTGCTGAGATATAGTGATCCCATCAAAATTTTGAGCTATTTCCAAGCCCAAAAAGTGACTCAGCAAGCCCAAATCACTCATGTCAAAAGCTAGATTTAAGGCAGATTTTAGCTTGTTTATTGAAGTAAGTGTGCTACCAGTAATGAGCAGATCATCAACATAAAGTACAATAACCAACAAATTACCTTTAAATCGCTGAAGATACACATTCGGATCAGATTTGCACCTTTGGAAATTCTGAGAAAGAAGGAAGGAGTCCATCTTTGCGTACCAAGCTCTTGGGGCCTGTTTTAACCCGTACAAAGATTTCTTCAATCTGCAAACCAATGATGGATCTGATGTATAACCCTCTGGCTGCTGCATATATACCTCTTCAGCAAGGTCTCCATGTAATAATGCACTCTTCACATCCATGTGGTGCACCTCCCAGTGCTTGGATGCGGCAATAGCTAAAACAAGGCGGATGGAATCCATCTTTGCAACCGGTGCAAAGGTCTCAATGTAGTCCACTCCTTGGACTTGGGAGAAACCTTTTTCCACCAACCTTGCTTTATATTTTCTGATAGTGCCATCAGCAGCACCTTTAGTACAGTAGACCCATTTACACTTCACTAATTTTCTTCCAGGTGGAAGAGAAACTAGCTCCCATGTGTTGTTCTGTTGAAGAGAACTGTACTCTTCGTCCATGGCACTTTTCCATCTCGGATATCGATGAGCAGAATAGTATGATGTAGGATCTGAACCAGACATCAAATAAAAAATCTCAGGAAGAAATGGATCAGCAATAGAAAGAGCCATACCTGCTCTTTGAAAGTCTCCTCTTGTTCGTCTCGGATCAGCAGGATTTCCAAGATTCGAACCAGCAGATTGTAGAGTGTTTTGGGCCCACTTTGGTAACTGAGGAGGATAATAATGGTCGGATTCCAAACCTGATATGTCATGATAATCATATGCTTCTACAATATCAGAAATATTAGAACTCATACCTTCATTATCGCTGCATGGATCTTCTTCTGGTGAAGGCGGTGAATCGGCAGTCTTCTCCTCGACTAGTTGCAATTCTTGAAGCGGTTCTTCAAATTGCACACTGCGCTCTATGAATATCTTTTTAGATCTGATATCCATGAGTTTATATGCTTTTTATTCTTCTCCATATCCTATCAATATGCACTCGATACTTTTTGGATCCAAAGCTCGTCTCTTCTCAGAAAGAATTCTAGCCCATGCAGTAGAGCCAAAAACTCTCAAATTTGACACATTCGGTTTGTGACCAAAGAATGCTTCGAAAGGAGTCATACCTTTCACGGATGAATGTGGAACATGGTTCTATATATATGCATCAACATTGATTGCTTCAGCCCAAATATTTGTAGCCAAACCTTTTGATTCAATCATGCATGTGGCCATCTCTTTCAGTGACCGATTTTTCCTTTCCGCTACACCGTTCTGTTGGGGTGTGTAGGGAACTGTATGTTGGATCTTAATTCCGCTTTGGGCACAAAGTTGCAGCAACTTGGATTTGATATATTCCCCAGCATTATCAGATCTAAGAGCTTTGATCTTGCTCTCAGTGGTGGTCTCAACAGAAGCCTTAAAATCCTTGAATTTTCCAAGCACTTCTGACTTGTTTTTGAGAAAGAATACCCATGTAAAGCAGGAAAAATCATCAATAAATGTCAAAACATACCTTGAACCATTTAATGACATATGGGGTAGTGCACCACTGATATCAGAATGGATCAATCCCAAAATAGTAGAAGCTCTGCTAGCTTTTCCGCGGTCGAATCTGTGCTCGGGGTGCTTCCCAATGATGCAACCAGTGCATATTCCCTTCGAGGAATGGATTTGTGGAAGCCCATCTACCATGGATTTGTTTGATAACAGCAGAAAATACTTATAATTAAGATGTCCAAATCTTTC
Source organism: Larix kaempferi (assembly GCA_027924585.1). NCBI lineage: Eukaryota > Viridiplantae > Streptophyta > Pinopsida > Pinales > Pinaceae > Larix > Larix kaempferi. Next base: position 1,157,941 of record BSBM01000394.1, on the reverse strand, counting down.
ATGCCAAATCCTACTAACCTCATTACCATGTGTGCGAAGAGCAGTGGGCTTTGCAAGCGGAATAAAGTGTGAAAACTCATAGCATTTTGCAGTGTGATTTGCCTTTCCGACTGCAACTAGTCTTCCACTTTTGATATCAGAAATTTCAACTGTATTAGGGCTAAACATAACTTGCTTTGGTTCACCAGTGTGTGTCATTTGATACACAGAAAGGAGATTTGAAGCCAAGGAAGGCACATAGAGAACATTCTAAAAGCTTCTGTGTTCTACATGAATCATACCTTTGCCCTTTGAACAAATTTTTGAGTCATCTCCCAAATGGATGGGGATGGAGCTGTTTGGATCGAATGAGGAAAAAGAATCAATATTTGCAGCCATATGATTTGATGCACCCGAATCTATCAAGAGAGTAGTGGGCTTCGAAACCGTTGCCATGTGTGCTTGTCCTCTTTCATGATCATCATTCCTATCCTTCTTCCTTGCACCGTCAGGAAGGGTTATGTTGTTCTTTTCCAAAAGGAGGTCCATTTGATCTATAGTCTTCTTCATACATGAACTTTCGAACTGGATGGTGCATCCGTTTGCTTGCCTTTGTCTTTTTGCTTGTGAGGCTCGAATTTGGGCTTCTCCTTCTTTTGCTTTCCTTTACCATTCGAGATATTGGGTCCTTGAACATATAGGGCTGAATCTTTGGAGCTTATGGACCCCATTTGAATCAACTTGTCATGCTCTTTTGTGACGGACTCAATGAAGGCATTCAAGGTAGGCATCTTCCAATTCGGGGTAGTTAGCCGACCGTAATTGAAAGTAGAGACAAATACCGAATAATATTTCCCAAGCTTGCTTAGAATGGAGAGGATCAATTGTTTATCCTCTTTGATAACTCCATTGTTCTTCAATTGCAAGTTCAAGTTCTTGAATTTTGTGAAGAATTCATTGATGGTCTCGAAATTCTCAGGACTAAGGGCAATCAATTCATTCTCTAATTGAAAAGCCCTAAGCTCATCCTGCTTGCCAAATAGTGTTTCAAGTTGCTCCCATATAGCTTTTGGAGTCTTCAATCCGCTGAGATGGAAGTGAAGATCTTTGGAGATGGAGAGACAAAGAAGACCATAAGCTTCATCAAGCTTGTTGTAATGTTTGGTTCTATCTGATAGATTGCTTGGCTCCAATTCAAGACCAACAGTGACTCGGTAGTAACCTTTTGAACGTAATATGATCTCCTTATCATCTTTCCAATCAAAATAATTGAATGGAGTGAGGATAGGCTTTGAAGAAGAGTATTCCATTGCTAGGAGCGAGTCAAACTGATGTAGATGAGCTTGCATGCAGAGAGTAGCGAATGAAAAAGAGGAGTTTGCATGCACAGTGTAGCGAATGCAAAGGAGGAGCTTGATAACCTACAAATCACAATCAAACCAAGAACCGTAAGGTCGAACAATCCACCCTTTTAGAGTTGCATCACACCTGGGATTGGAGATCAAACAATGTTGAATGGGTCCAATGTATCAGATCCAGGAATTATGTGGAAAATCAAGCTTCTGGAGTGGTATTGGAAGTATTTTTAAGCTTTGCATGCACAGGAGCAAATGCCCTTGAGATATCTCATGCCAAAACTTTTTGCAATTTGAGCAATTCAGTCAAATCTTCTTGTACAAACACCTGTAGAAAAGAGATCTTGTCCCTGCAATGGCTCTGATACCATGTAAAATTAGTCACAGCAGATCTAATGAACAAGTAAATCAATCACAACAGATGAACATAGAAAATATGGTGCAAAATTGTTCAAAACATGCAACAGTGCTCAATATCTCGATAAGGGTGAATGAATTACAATATAATACAATACTGTCAATGAGCAATTCAAATTGACTAAGTAATCCATTCGAATCACTGAATGGAGTAGCTTGACTCCAACTAGGAGTCCTCATCATCAATCGGTGGTGGTCATCAATGCACAAGAACCAGTCATCCAGGTGTCAATCTGAGTCTAACTGAGTGTGTCATGTGTAACTGAAGTGTGTAGCACTGATTAAGGAAAGGAGGCTCAGTGGGGGTGCATGGGAGGCTAACTGAAGTCAGAACAAGTCATCTAGTCAATCTGGAGGTCCAACAGAAGTGAAACAATCAGTCAGGAGTGAAACTAGCCTCAAATCAGGGAGAATCGGAGCTAACCGAATGTAACTGAAGTGGAACTGCAGTGGTAGGTGAACAAGTGCACCCTTCTTTGGCAGTAGGTGAGAAGTGGGCACCTTTCAGCCTAGGAGGGCTAAAAATCTGTAGTAAGTGGCTCCCGGGTGCTAGAATAAGGTGGATAAGGTGCTGGAGGCATCAAACTGGTGACTGGGATGCATGCAAGTGCATGCAGGTGCATGCAAACCCTAGATTTTGCATACAAACCCTAATTGCATGCAAGATCCTGAAAAAGATGATGTGGATATCCGAACACCACGGCCTCATGCTTAGCTCTGTTTTAAGTAGAGTTTCCCAGGACTATTTGATATAGATGCATTTACCTAAATGAAAGTCGTACTACGATTGTTGAGTAATGAAGCCAGTTCCGAGAAGTTTAAGGTGATTTAAGCTCGAAACTATAGCCTAATCTAGTTGATGTCGTGTATTCCTAGAAAGAAAATGTTCCTAATAAATTTTATTAATGATTTCTTTTAAGGGCTATTTGTTACTCAAGGGTTGTAGTGCAGTGTGTGGAATGGTTTGTATGAAAGTAAAGTGCATGTAAACACAAAGCTCTCAAATTCACATAACGTTTTCTCTTTTCCATTTGTATTCTTTCAAAAATAAAAAACTAGGCAATCCTAAAATATCTTTTTGTATTTTCTTTTGATATTTCCAAGAAAACTACACTACTTCAAAGAAATGCTAGACCTTACTACTAAGCTACTTAAAACATTTTTTTTCTTTTTCTGATAATTGTGCAAGCAAGACTTAAATGCAAAAGTGTGTGGGTAAACTAACAACTAAATGGCACACAAAAACAAATCAACTGATCTGAAGAAGACTTGACTTACCAAGTTTTTGCAAAAGAAAAACTTGAGACTTGGAAACAAAGCACAAAAGAAAAAGGGAAAAGAGACACTCTTAAGCAGAATGGTAGACCTACAAGGTTTCTCCTAAGCATCAAAACCCTAAGGAAAACAATAAGCCAAGTAGAAAGTAAGCAAGCAAACCAAAAAGGTAACTTACCAAGCACACAGACTCAAAAGAAAGCAAACTAGAGGGATTCTACTCACTTGGACTCAAACTGAAACACAATCAGGAAGTGACTAAACCAAGCAACTCTCCAAAGCAATCCTAAGGACTTCAAACTAGGTCAAACCTTAAGAAAAGGATAAGAGTCCAAGGAAGCATGCTAACGTTGTCACAAACAACTAACACTTAAGAAACGCAGGTGTGCATGATTGCGACTAGCAATTAGGATCAAGGTGTGCAACTAGACCCAAAATAGAGAAGTGTACAAACTTTGAAAAGGCTAGAAGGAAATCAAGACGCTTACAAAGACTCAAGCAAGCAAAAACAAGCTTAAAAGAGATTGGAGAGGCCAACAAGACTCAAGGGAGACATCAAAGGTATCAAGGGTCAGCAAAGAAGGCAAAGCAACACGTTACAATAGAAACCAAAAGCTTGGAAACAAACCCTAACAGCAAACTAGACACTACAGGATTATACACCATTGTGCAATGTTGAAACCAACATACATCAAGAGGTGTACGCTACTATTCAGTGCAGGCAGGGGCATACGTCATCCAGCAAATGCTACTATATGTAGGGGAGACCAGTGTACTTGCCTAAGCAGGTTGCAAACAAGCTTTGCAGCAGACTACTGAGATGAGTTGGGCAATAAGGAACAGAGAAAACATACCTACAAGGCCTCTTAGACAATCAAAAATAGAAAGAAAGGGCTTGAAGACAACCTAACTAGGTATCGAAGAGAATAAAAGAAACACACGGTTACTCCCTAGCGGAGTTGCCAATCTGTTGTTCGGGATTTCTATTCTATAGTGAGGAGATGGACACTACCAACTGGGCGGGGTTGAGAGGTAAAAATATTGATTATACTACATTTAGTTACTACAGAAGAAATAGATCGGGATTGAAGGACATACCTCTTTTCGATGTTTGATCCTAGCTTTTGCTTGGTCTTCCGCTTGATCCTTCGCTTGATGAACCTGCAACACAAGGCAATACCTTCCTAAGCGTATCTTGAATATATATAAATATGATGAACATAGATAGTAATCTAACATCAAATATCATCATAGATTAACCAAATGAACATACAATCTATTCGACATTCAATTTGGGATAGCAAGGGTATTTCGACCTTTTTATTGTAGAAGAAGCATGAAATCAGTACAACTATACCTGACGTGTCGATATGCTTCTGCAACCGGACTCTAGGTTCTGCTCTCCACAATGACTTGGGAATTCCTCTAGCATAACAGTCCTCCAAGCATTCTCTCAAGTTTTTCTCAATACAATGAGTAACCCCTCTCATGGATCCTCCTTGTATTTATGGGACAAGGTAGGTAGTTTAGATCGAGAGGTGGTTGGATTGGGAGGTTGGAGAAGTTGCAGAACCAACTTCAACTAATCCCAATTCATCAAATTAATATATTTTTTATTTCATCTTAAGATGTACGCGGGTTTCATATAACAAGAGTATCATTCAACAAGCAACTTTTATGCTTTATAACATGCATTTAGAAATTTTTGGGAGGTGTACGCGGGTTTCCCTTGAGGAAAGTAGGGTACAGTACGCTGGTCTTGTATGCAGAGAGGGGCATACATGTGTCAAAATTAGGAGAAACTACTAAAATCTCATATGAGATGTGTACTTCAGGCGGTAAATCATCCAAGTCAATCAAGTTCTTCAATCCTTTGTGTCCTTTTGTGTGATCTACAAGGCAAGGTGATCACGATACGAATAAGTCCATATTTGACCTATAATAGATGCCTCCTAATGTGTGAGGTCACAGGGAAACGATGGCTGAAATACATTATAAATCCAAGTCAAAGGAGGAGCAAGAAACCACAGAACCGAGTCACAAAAAACACCTGAAACAACAATCAACGTTAGTGAGCAATTCCAATCTTGACATCATATAGATGTGTAGCATGATCTCCGATACATAACTAGGAGATGTATATATAGAGCATGGCCACTGAAATACAAGTATGGATCCATATCAATAGAGAGATCATAGCCATAAAAACAAGCTGGATCTATGTCTCATAAAGAGCCAAAATGAGTGAGGGTCAGTCTTGCACATATTAGGTGATAACATAAATATGGTGATGCTATGAGAGTCCCAAGGTCTTCATCCAAACAACCCAAGGTACAAACCCTAACCATGCGAATAAATGAGCTGAAGTCGAGCATGGGAGGTATCGTTTGATTACCAGTCATTGATGTATACTATTAACAAATGCGAGGACTTCCATCGATAATGATAATGGGGTCCAAGGTACCTAGTACGATCCAACAAGTGTGAATAAGAGTACTTGAAGTCGAAAACTTGAGGAACCTGTCGAATAAGAGACATTGATGTATTCTCATTTATTCAACACTGAGGGAAACTGCCACTGATGACTACAATCCCCAAGGTACTAACCGAAACTCTAAAGTTCGTTCCCAGAGCATAATGAGTTGAGGTCGATGGGAAGAAGTCCACTGGAAGGGAGGCATTAATGCATCCTTCATCATCCAACACAAGAAACACTCACATGTATGAGCTGATGTGGACTAGGACGAGTAACAAGATGAAACAAACTGACACCAAGATGGCCAACACATGACGTCAAGGTAAACTATAGAAATGGTTGACACAGGTTGTATCCTTGAATAGTGAGCACAACACAAAGTGACTTAGGTAGTTTTCAACATAAAAGGGAATGATATAAGTCTGCAATGTAGGAGACATAACAAACCCTCCATATGGTTGGAAGAATAACCAACCGAGGGAGTAAAACTCAGAGATCAGGTTCACCCTAAGGCCAAAAACTAAAACCCAACTCACATGAAACACTCATGTAGGTGTTATGTTCAAGGATATGACTGAATTAACTACCTTTGAAACTGAAAGAGATGCGATACACCGTTCTTATCCCTTATTCTTTTTGGTAAAAGAATGTTCTTCTTGTTTATTTAATGAGTCCAAGAAAAATAGAAAACTCAAAAGGTCCAACCATGTAAAAATTTTAACGAGCCCATGGGAGGAATACTCGGGACCTTCTTCATTGTTTATAGAGTTCGAAGAAGAGATAGAAGAATACTCTATAACATTGATCTTTGGATTTTAATATCGAGTCGAGATCTGTTCTTGCTCGTCGGTGTTTTAAATTTTAAGGAGTCTAAAAAACTTAAACAATAACTCCATACACCTACTCGTGGATTTTAATATCTATCACAAGTAGGTTAATGGTCGCCGGTGTTTTCCTGTTTATAGAGTCTAAAAAACTTAAACAATCCTCTATTTACCTTCTCGTGGATTTCACATCGAGCCCGAGTAGGTGAATGCTTGCTTGGTGTTTTCATGTTTAGAGAGCCTGAAAACCCTAAAGAGAGGCTCCAAAAAGCCTTTGTCGTATAGTTAGTCCCCTCCCCCGAAAAAGTATAAAGCAATGAGAGGAGAAATCTTGTAGCCACGTATGACTAGAGTATTCCTTTTTCGTAAATAATTCGTAAAAGTTCGGAAAAAGGGTTAAACTTATGCCTAAGCGGATGTTGCTTCAAATCCTTTAACGAGTCTGAAAATAAAACTATACTCGGCAGTCTTGTCATATTTAAAGAGTCAAACAAGAGCGTGAAAGAACTCTATAAAGATCTTTTTTCATAAAGTTTTAATGAGCCTGAAAAAGTAAACTCATGATCTCCTTACTGTTTTTAACGAGCTCAAAGGAGAGATGGAAGAATGCTCGTAAATTCCTTACTATTTTTAATGAGCTCGAAGTGAAGATGCAAGAAATGCTCATAGCCTCCTTACTGTTTTTAACAAGCTTGAAGTGAAGGTGGAAGAATGCTCGTAAGTGGATCAATGTCCAAATGAATGGAAGACTGAATTATAGACTATAGGAAAACTTCATTAGAAGGAAGTATATTATGCTAGATGGAACTCATGTTTAAACATTCAGATGGAGTAATCACCTAGTCAATTGTTAGAACCCAGTCCCGAGAAGGTAAGCATAAATGTAGAGGCTTCTTCTCAGTAGCAATTGCACTCAAGGAACAATATGCCACATAATTTGATTGTGATATCATAGTTCCTACTGATGGGAAACATACTTGGTCTATAGTTGGGTAATAAGAGGGATCAACAAATATAAGCTAATCGATAGTGACAATGCTTCCACTGTGAGGAAAATGCATCACCCGAAAGATCGTAGACACCACAGCCTGCGTAGCATATACGTAATCACATCCAAGGATCATATCAAAGTCCATGGGGTCCTTTAAAACCATAAATCAACTAAGACTGTTTTTCCACTCAAAGTAACAGGTACTTGAGGGAGCAATCCCAATAGTTAACTAGGTCTTCTGTCGAAGGTCAACGGCCAATTAACAGTTGGAATAAGGTTAGGAAAACCTTAATATATCCAAGCATAGGGGGATAAGATACTAACAAAGGCTCCTTCATCCACAATACATTGGTGAACCACATGGTTTCCGATATCTACCTTTATCTGGAAAGGTGTAGCAGAAGGAAGGCGAGGCCCAGTTAGACTATTCCAATAAAAGGAAATGATCCCAGAGCTTGGTAGGGTTTCACTCAGCACAGATGAAGTGCCCCCATTTTCAGAGACATCCAAACTGGTAATGCAGAAGACTTCAGGGATAGGTGTATCAGTCTGTGAAGGACTGATGGGATTGGTCAAATATTGCATCGATTCGATCGCTTCACTCTCCAAAGGAAGAGTGGGGTTGACCAAATATTGCATTGGTTCAACCACTTCATCAACCAAAGGTTGATCAGGCTATTGGGAATCTATAGACAATTCAGGAGTAGAGGATCCTTCATACATGGACCACACTCTCCGCACCTTTGGAATAGCAGGGCACTGGTGTGTAAGGCGATCTCCCTTACAAAATTTACAAGGGAACTTTGGCTTGTGTCCTATATGCTTAGAATCCGTAACAACAGTACTCTCAGCATGACTAGCATTGGATGTCAGCTTTTCCCCCAGCATGACTTGCATTGGCTGGTTGCTCAGAAGTAGAACACTTTTGAACTATGGACCACACTCTTTGCACCTCTGGAACATTAGGGCACCGATGAGTAAGATCGTCTCCCTCACAAAACTTACAAGGGAACCTAAGCTTCTGTTTATTAGGTTTGTCGACAATGTCAACTTTCTCATCATGAATTGCAGTGGCTGATTCAATGTCTTCAGTATGACTCAGAGGAACTGGTGACTTGTCATTAATATGACTAGAAATTATCAATGATGTGTCCTCAACATGAGCAACAGTGGTTGAAGACATGCTTTCAGTATGATTTGCAGTGACTGAAATTTTCTCCTAGCATGACCTCCAAAGGTTGGGTAGGTGCCCCCAACATGACCTTCAGAGTCTGGGTGGGTGCCCCCAGCATGACTTGCAGAGGCTAGGTGGCTACCCCCTTGCTTTGGCATCTTCTTCCTATTCTTCCTCTGTCTATTCCTTTTAGACTGCTAGTTACTATTATTACTACTTTCACCACATGAGGTAGAAGGAGGAGGAGAAGATGTTACTGGCGAAGTGGCCATAAGGTTTTGATGCTCTTGATGTGAGGTGATTACTTGAGAAGCATTAGGAGCATGCAAGGCGTTCGGAGTGGACAAAAACCAAACCGATATCCCTATAGTGAATCCCGGAAGATTCATTAAAGTAGCCATTAAGGGATTACCAATGTTCCCAATAAATGGAAAAGCACAAGGATCCCCTTGAACAAGGGTGCCTTGATTAGTGCTCACTGGGATACTATCCATGGTTCTCGACTCAACGGGCCAGAAATATCAAATGCCAACTAAAAAAAAATGACACAAAGAGCACACCACTAAAAAATTTCCTAAGTAATCAAACCAATCAAAAGGATAGAAAATACTCTCGAAAGTAAGTCTGGGATGATCAGGGCCTAGAACAAACTAATAGAGCATCGATGGTCAGTTACGTGGCATCCTCCGGAGGTCCACTGGATGTAGACACTTGAATCACCAAACCACCTTCCCGAGATTACTGCTAGAGGGTTACCTTCCCCGTCTGTCTAAGGTGAGGTGGGAATAACCGCCCACTCTACCTGCGTAGAATCCTAGAGGCCTGATACTAAGGCTACCATCAATACGAAATAACATGGGGGGATAGTCGTTAACCTAGTTGAAATGAATGGGCAGGGTAACAAAGCCCGAATTCCGAATGGACCCCCATACCGGAATTGACTATGGTTTATGGTCAAAAGGAAAGTGAGGGGATATCCTCAACAATTCCAGTCTCCCACGGCCTCGTGCTTAGCTCTAGTTTAAGTAGAGTTTCCTAGGAATATTTGATATAGATGGATTTACCTAAATGAAAGTTGTACAAAAATTGTTGAGTAATGAAGCCAGTTCCGAGCAGTTTAAGGTGATTTAAGCTCGAAACTCTAGCCTAAGCTAGTTGATGTCGTGTATTCCTAAAAAGAAAATGTTGCTAATAAATTTTATTAATGATTTCTTTTAAGAGATACTTGTTACTCAAGGGTTGTAGTGTGGTGTGTGGAATGGTTTGTATGAAAGTAAAGTGCATGTAAACGCAAAGCTCTCAAATTCACAAATTTTTTTTCTCTTTTCCGTTTGTATTCTTTCAAAAATCGAAAACTAGGCAATACTAAAATATTTTTTTGTATTTTCTTTTGATATTTCGAAGCAAACTACGCTACTTCAAAGCAATGCTAAACCTCACTACTAAGCTACTTAAAACAATTTTTTGCTTTTTTCTGATAATTGTGCAAGAAAAAGAAACTGTAAAAGTGCAAGCAAGACCTAAATACAAAAGTATGTGGGTAAAACTAATAGCTAAATGGCCCACACAAACAAATTAACTGATCTGAAGAAGACTTGAGGTACCAAGTTTTTGCAGAAGAAAAACTTCAGACTTGAAAACAAAGCTCAAAAGAAAAAGGGAAGAGAGACACTCTTAAGTGGAAAGGCAGACCTACAACGATGCTCCTAAGCATCAAAACCATAAGGAAAACACGAAGCCAAGTAGAAAGTAAGCAAGCGAACCGAAAAGGTAACTTACCAAGCACGTAGACTCGAAAGAAAGCAAACTAGAGGGCTTCTACTCACTTAGACTCAAACTGAAATACAATCAGGAAGTGACTAAACCAAGCAAATCTCCAAAGCAATCCTAAGGACTTGAAACTAGTTCAAACCCTAAGAAAAGGATAAAAGACCAAGGAAGCATGCTAACATTTCAACAAATAACTAACATTGAAGAAACGCAGGTTTGCATGACTGCAACTAGCAACTAGGATCAAGGTGTGCAACTAGACCAAAAATAGAGAAGTGCACAAACTTCGAAAAGGCTAGAAGGCAATGAAGACACTTACAAAGACTCAAGCAAGCAAAAACAATCTTAAAAGAGATTGGAGAGGCCAACAAGACTCAAGGGAGACATCAAAGGTCTCAAGGGTCAGTAAAGAAGGTAAAGCAATAGGATGGAACAGAAACCAAAAGCTTGGAAACAAACCCTAACAACAAACTAGACACTATAGGATTATACACCACTATGTAGTGTTGAAACCAGCGTACATTAGGAGGTGTATGCTACTGTTCAGTGTAGGGAGGGGTGTCCATCAGCTAGCAAACGCTACTATATATAGGGGAGACCAGCGTACATTCCTAAGTAGGGTACAAATAGGATTTGCAGCAGACTACTGAGATGATTCAGGCAATAAGGAAAAAAGATACCAGACCTACAAGGCCTCTCAGACAATAAAACACTGAAAGAAAGGGCTGGAAGAACACCTAACTAGGTCTCTAAGAGCATAAAAGAAGCACACAGTTACTCCCCAGTGAAGTTTCCAATCTATTGTTCGGGTTTTCTACCCTATAGTGAGGAGATGGACACTACCAACTAGGCGGGGTTGACAGGTAAACACATTGATTATACTGCATTTAGTTACTGCAAAAGAAATACATGGGGATTGAAGGACATACCTATTTTCGATGTTTGATCCTTGCTTTCACTTGGTCTTCCACTTGATCCTTTGCTTGATGAACCTGCAACACAAGGAAATACCTTCCCCAGCGTATCTTGATGATATATAAATATGATGAACATAGATAGTAATCTAACATCAAATATAATCAGAGATTAACCAAATGAACATACAATCTATTAGACATTCAATTTGGGATAGGAATAGTATTTCAACCTTTTTATTGTCGAAGAAGCATGAAATCAGTACAAGTATACCCGACGTGTCGAGATGCTTCTACAACCAGACTCTGGGTTCTGCTCTCCACAATGACTTGGGAATTCCTCTAGCATAACAATCCTCCAAGCATTCTCTCAAGTTTTTATCAATACAATGAGTAACCCCTCTAATGGATCCTCCTTGTATTTATGCGACAAGGTAGACAGTTTAGATCGAGAGGTGGTTGGATTGGGAGGTTGGAGAAGTTTCAGAACCAACTTCAACTAATCCCAATTCGTCAAATTAATATATTTTTGATTTCATCTTAAGATGTATGTGGGTTTCATATAACAAGAGTAGCATTCAGGAAGCAACTTTTATGCTTTACAACATGCATTTAGAACTTTTTGGGAGGTGTACGTGGGTTTCCATTGAGGAAAGTAGGGTACAGTACGCTGGTCTTATATGCAGAGAGGGGCGTACATGTGTAAAAATCAAGAGAAACTACTAAAATCTCATATGAGAAGTGTACTTCAGGCAGTAAATCATCCAAGTCAATGAAGCTCTTCAATCCTTTGTTTTCTTTCGTGTGATCTACAAGGCAAGGTGATCATGGGACGGAGAAGTGTAGATTTGTCGTATAATAGGAAGGATGCCATGATCAAGGAGTACCAATCAATCATGAAGAATGATGTCTAGGATGTGGTTCGAGATCAGTAGGGAAGTTTGTTGTGACTTCCAAGTGGATCTACAAGATCAAGCATGTTGCATATGGTAGCATAGAGAAACATAAGGCAATATTTATGGCATGTGGCTTCTCCCAAAAGGTAGGGATAGACTATGAGGAGACATTTGCACTTGTAACTAGATACACTTCCATCAGATCAATACTTGCTCTGGTTGCAGTGATGAAACAGAAAGTACACCAGATGGATGTCAAAATAACGTTCTTGAATGGTGTAGTGGAAGAGTAAGTGTATGTGAAGAATCCACTCGGATTTGAGACACATGAAAAACAGAATCATGTGTGAAAAATTGAAGAAAGCCTTGTATGGTTTGAAGCAGCAACCTAGGACGTGGTACGATAGAATAGATAGCTTCCTGACTAGTTTGGGCTTTACCAAGTGTAAAGAGGATTCCATCCTTTACTACAAGGTTGAGGAAGGGAACCCAGTGATACTCCTACTCTATGTAGATGACCTATTTGGATACAAAGAGGAATATTTCCGTAGAGTTCGAGATGAATGACCTGGGAATGATGCACTACTTTCTAGGCATGGAGGTGTGGCAGAGCATAGATGGAATCTTCCTTGGACAAGGGAAGTATGCAATAGAGATCTTGAATAGGTTTGGGATGATGGAATGCAAGGCCATGGCCACACCTATGGAATCGAACCTAAAGTTATTGAGTGATGCTTCATCATAATCGATTGATGCCACAATGTATCACCAGATGATTGGATTTTTGATGTACCTGACAAACACGAGACCATATATTTGCTTTGTTGTGAACACATTGAGCCAATTCGTGATAGATCCGAGACATGTTCACTTGATTTCTGCAAAGCATATTTTGAGGTACCTGAAGGGTATAGTTGATTATGGGCTCAAGAATGACATGAATCAGACGATTGACCTGGAGGTTTATGTTGATTCGGATTGGGTAGGTAGTGCTGCAGATAGGAAGAGCACTTCAGGATGCTGCTTCAGTATGGGATTAGGTGTGATATCCCGGTTTAGCAGGAAGTAGTCCTGCATGGAATTGAGTACAGCTGAAGTAGAGTATGTCGCAGCTTATTTGGCTAGTTGTGTGGCAATATGGCTTAGGGAGCTACTACTTGATTTGTTTGATATCCAGTTGGATGCGACTTGTATATTTGCGACAACCAGAGTTGTGTGAAGTTGTCCGAGAACCCAGTGTTCCATGACAAGTCGAATCACATCGATATCAAGTATCACTATATCATGGATATGGTGCAAAGAGGAGCAGTGAAGCTCCAGTATGTTTCAAGGGATGAGAAGATAGTCGATGTGTTGATCAAGTCGCTAGCCAGAGTGAAGTTTGAGTATTTCAGAGTGAATCTTGGTGTACTTCAGATCGAGGTTCCTTCCAAGGGGAAGTGATGAGTTCGGAAGATGCATATGCACATTAGCCATTCTCACATGGTATTAGTTGTGTCCTCCCATGCTGTAGATGTAAGGGTTGGGGACATTCCGACATGCTTGTAGGTGTGCCTTCTCATGGTCATTGATATAAGTGTCGATCCATTCCAACATGGTGGAGGTTTTTCTTCCCATCATTGTTGATGTAAGTGTTGAGCCATTCCATCATGGTTGAGGTTTGTCTTCCCATGGCTATTGATGTAAGTGTTGTGCATTTCCAATATTGTTGTAGGTTTGGCTTCCCATGGTCATGATGTAAGTGTTGAGCCTTTCCTGAATGGTTGTAGGTTCATCTTCCCATGTCAGTTGATGTAAGTGTTGTGTGATGTGCATCTGGGATGTGCTCTGTGTGACGATGAGATGATCTTAATATGATGAGGTTATAGTATGAGACGCAAGTTTTTCCAGAGGCCATATAATAAGTCTTGGGATGTACTTACTTGATGGATTTCTCCCAAAGATGATGAATACCTACATGGAGTCTAGGCCTACATCCAGCATGAAAAAGGGTTGGCTCTGTAGAACTTCCTATGACGAGTAGAACTGAAAGATAGCACCAATCGATGTTCGGCATGATGAGTATTGCAACAGTAGTGACGACGACGATCCATTGTTTACGATGATGTTCCAGCATTGTTGATACAATGACGAAGACTTGTGTGTTGATGACTATGTCAAGAGAATACCTTCCTAGTTAATAGGGAGTGTTAATGTTATTGTTACTACAGAAGATATTCACTTGTATTTTATATTGTATTTATTATTGTATTTTATTTGTACATCCAACATAGATGTTTATTGTTATTGGACAATCTAATCGAGCGAATGCAAGCATGATCTCCCTAGTCCAAGTGGATCTACAACAACTGAAAAACATAACATAAAACTAATTTCCTAGATCAAATTAGAGATCAAGGTAATTAGATGCCTTACCTTCATATTTCGTAGATCTTTCTCCTTGTTATTGCTCCAAGATTTGTTGTCATCAGATCCGTAGCTGCAAGACCTATCAAAACACATAGAGACAAAGAAAGCAGTAATAGTAAATCTAAACACTAATTGATCCAAGTAAATAGTTAAGGAAGTGAACTATAAACATCATCAACACAACGAATTTTATAGAACGAGATAATGTTACTGTAAAAAGAGTGAGAAATACATAGTAGAGTGATGATTACAAACCAGGCCTTAACGCTACAATCTTCCTCCAACAAGACAAGCCAATGCCTCCAAAGGAAATGTATGCCTCCCAAGAGATGGATAGGGATCACATAGGTTAATTCCACCAGCATGTAAGTGCTATAGGCTTCCTCCCTTTGGAATGGAGAGTAGCTTTGTATTTATAGGACCAAGTGGATAGAGTAGGTTGAGGATCATGGGGAGAGGACTAAGGGATTCTTCCTTGAGGTTAGGGAACCATATGACAACTCACCTACAAGTTAGGGATAGAGATCCACCTCATCCGCTTTATAGAATTCCCTTGAAAGCCACCTTTATCCAATTTAACGAACTCTGGCGCAAGCTGCATGAGGGAAACCTGTGCCTGAGAGGGGAAGCACAGGATGCACAAAGGCAACCTAGGCCACTAGTGCAGTTTGTTGGAATACATTCTACGGCTGACCTAGTTGGATGCTCCTTTCTAGAAGACAACCTATGTCAACCCAACTAGAAATTATGGACAATGGTCAACAAATTTCTCTAAATGATTACATGATCAGAAAGACTTCAGGGATCAAGGCATTGAGTTGACATGGGTCTCATGATGATGAGATTTAGTTGTAACATTTATTCCTCCAGTTGGAGAAGTCATTATTGTATTTGGTTCATGTAAAGTCATTAAGGTAAACCCTCCCATGTAATTCGGGGCATTAGTTCCCCTAGAGTCATTTGTATTGGGGTTTTTAAGTCCCTGAAAGGAGTCAACCGAATCAACGTTAGTTGAGGCTGGCTTGTCAAGTGAAAAAGGTAAAGTATAAATAAAGAGCTAGGGTCACTATTTATTCATTCACTCACACTCACTCAATTTGCATTAGTGAGAGAGAGTAGGAGTTCGCACAAGTGGAGAAGAGAGAAGCTGCTGAAGACCATCTCTATTTTGGGTTTTACTTTTGTGACATTGTATTGGTGATCATTCTATCTCTGAGGAAGTTGTGGAGTTTTATCCTTTATGGTTTCCCCGAGGAAAATATTTGTGTCTCTTGTGTTTATGTTGTGCTTGTTATTGTCTTAGTAAGATCCTAGATTAATATTGCTTAAATTGTGAAAAACTAACAAATTCAATCTATTGTTTTAATTTATTAATGACAATGAATATGTTATTTCATTTGAACATGCAAAATTGAATATGGAATATCAATATGTGGAATGCTAATTTAGTTTGGTTGTAGAAAGAACTTACATGATTCTATTTAAATGTCGTTTTATTGATATGGATTAACACTCGAAAGAGTTGGGTATGTCTATACATGAGTTTCATGTTAATGATGAACTATTCCACATGTTGATTGGCTATGAGATAGGAGGATTCCTATAGTGCCAAGGGGCATGAGATGTCTTGTAAATCGCGGGGATAATGATGTTATATCAAAATTTGAATGCTATTTAATTGTGAATTCCATTATTTCTATGACTTATGGATGAGTGTGAGTTTTGATAGGAATTGTGACTTGCCCAAAGTGGTTTTTCAATGATGGCAACCCTTAGATCAGTGATGGCACGGTATGGTTGATGTAGGGCGTTGACCCTAGTACTATTAGGGGGGTGGAGGTATTTCCCACTGTTTATCCAATGAAACTTGGAGTCATGGGAGGGTTGTGCTGAGCACGCTCCCGTTAATGTGGGACGAGGACTAGTGGGTTCCTACTAGGGATGTTTGGTCGATCGAAAATTCTGCTTACAGGTTTTATACGTGGTCATATGCGTAGTTAAGGTTCCATGGTATATTCCAGTAAAGGATGGGATGGTGATGTCAAGGGATGGAAGTAGTGGTGATTAGGTGGTTGGAGTACTCATGGGATGGATGGGACCAATAATGGATTGGATGGTGTTCTTGATTGCTATTAACCATCATGATTATATGCTCATTTTCATCATTATGTTTACCTAGTTCTATTTTATTTCTTTTGTATGAATGGTTATGAATGAGGAATGATGCATTGTTTAAGTGTTCTTCTATATGTTGTTTTCAAGCATGTAATAATGATATATTATGAGCAGTAAAGGTGATTATTAGTACCCACACTTAATGCGTGTGCATTGGCCATGCATACACCAATTCGTGAGTACATTACTATGATTGGTTGATCGATGAATAAATTAATATGATTAGATTAGATATCAGTAACTTGGTTGATGAATTGTTGAAAGCATTACTTTGTCTTGAGAGTGTGAGTTTGTTGACTTGTTTAAATATGTTTTAGATTTATATAAATTGATTGGATTATTGAATGACATATATAATTATATACACATAACATAACATATGTCACAGTATAATATAGTATATGAAAATATCTTACTTGACTTATGTATAAGAGGATAATATAAATAAATGGATATAGATAGGATTGCACAAATTTTTAGAAAATAGTTATCATAGTTTGATTTAAGACAAAAGCATGACAAGTGAGACTTTGCAACCATGTTTATTAATATTTTATTTATCTAAGAAAAATTGCTATTTCTTTTAGAAAATGAATTTATTGATTGTTGACTATTATTTTATTGGAATTTATTGATGGGTGAGGAAGAGGATGAGGACTTTTTATATAAATAGGATACTTGAGATTGGGAAGGGAGGTTCTTTTTTCTCTTGAATGATATTTGGGGATATTTTTTCTGGGAAGGAGAACTTTAGATATTTTGGGACATGAGGACTTTGGAAGAGTTGGAAGAGTTTGAGAACTCTTGGAAGATTTGATACATAGCCTACTAGTGCATCACTATTTTGTTCTCTGGAGGTCTCCGGAATGGAAGGCCAGGAGGATATTTGGATGGGACCGATCGATGGCTTACTGGGACTAGGGAGCCGGCTAGGCCCATAGATGGCTGGGAGGTAAAACTGTGGTTTTGCTTTGGGAAATGAAGATAGAAGCAACTCAAGATGAAGATGGAATATTTCTTTAGTCTGGACTTTGTCACCATTCTTATATCGAGGTATGTTTCTTCTTCTTTTAAGTCGTTTATATGTTGTTGTAAACTCCTTATATGATGCTATGTTTACATGATGCTTATATGTTGCTTCCACCAGTTGAACTTGTATTAAAACTCTTATGGAAATCTAGAATGAAAAGAAAATAGATGTTAATTGTTCAGAAATTCATAATGCCTTCAGAGGCATTACAGTCTCGGGTTAAACTTTATGCATTCCTAGGTAATGAAAATGTCGATTCTCATAAGAATATTGTTGGTTGTAGATTTAGAACCTTGGGTCTGAATTTGTGCCATCACTATTGTTTATGTTCTAACATTGTGTCAAGTACTCGATGGTATCAAACAATTAGAAATCAATACATCTAAATTATGATAGGAAACTCTGAAGTAAGCTTTAGAGTAAGAGGGATGCGTGAGAGTGGAGTTGGGTGATGATGCTAGTTATCCTTTGAAAGGATTAGGCTCCATTTCCTTATGGATACCATTAGGTAATGTTCTTAAGTTGAATGATGTTTGTTTTTTCTTGGCTTGATGAAACATATTCTTTCAATTTCTTGTATGGATATCTTTATTGGAGTTGCATTTAAAGGACAATGTGTTATTATTAGTGATTGTAGCATAGTAAGTCTGAGGACTTTAGATGTAGGTTGTGAGTTGGTGGCATTTATAAGTTACTTGTTGATCATATGGTGCTTGTACATGGAAACATGAATTTGGGTTGTCCTTTTAGTCTTGAGGAGGCACATGTAGAGCATTTATGGTAGCATGCCATAGAGATAGTTTCAAAACCTATAATGGAATCAATGATATTCTAAACTTGCAGTTGATGGGAATCATGAATAGTAAAAGGATATTAAGGTTGTTGGATTCTCTTAGGAAGAAAAATTCTTCCATGATTAGATTGTTTCTCCAACTACTATAGAATTA
The DNA here is from genome assembly GCA_027924585.1 of Larix kaempferi. Taxonomy (NCBI): domain Eukaryota; kingdom Viridiplantae; phylum Streptophyta; class Pinopsida; order Pinales; family Pinaceae; genus Larix; species Larix kaempferi. Next base: position 1,139,309 of record BSBM01000394.1, on the reverse strand, counting down.
TCTCAGAAAGAGGGAGTTGGTGTTGTTAAGGATTTTTCTTTATTTCTATAGGTATGGAGGTGCATGGACAAGATATCTGTGTTTATAGTTTATTTGAGAACCTGTGTGGGTTATTGGTTCCACTACAAGCTTGGCATTTTATGATGGATAGGATTTGTGTATATTTTTATCTTTGTGAGTTTGATAGATATAATCCACTTGTATTGGTATTATATAGAGATGCGATAATATTTGTATGAGGTCTTGAATAATTCATGATTTGGTGTTTGAATATTTTGGTTCATGAAGTTTATATGAAGGATTTTGGAGTTTAGTAGGTTATTGATGGTCTAGTGTTATGTTCCTTGGGTTTTAAACTTGAAAATATATTTTTCATCTTTGGACCATCCGTGGCCTTAGTCATACACATTAAAGTTGTTAATTTTCAGCATTAATTCACAATACTCTAGGATCTACACTGAGAGAATAACATATACAATATATCAATGCATAACAATCACAATAAGCATGACAAGCATCACAAGAATCAGAAGCATGAGAGACAAGAGACACAGAGTTTCCGTGGGGAAAACCCTAAGGTGAAAAACCCCACAACTTCCTTAGAGATAGAGAGAGAAATGGCTCAACCAAAGTACAACCAAAATACACTTGCGATAGTCTCCTAGATCAGATGATCTTCCTCCTCACTAGTGCGCCACTTTCTGAGTGAGAGAAGTGTGTCTTTTCGAATGATCCAAATAGAGATCTCCCGATCTCTATTTATACTTAACCTGTTTTCCCAGTGACCTTATGGGGCTGACTTATCTATCTACATACATCCACAATATAATATATATTTTAGGGCCGACCCCACACATGGTGGTCTAATAACCCATCGGCAAGTACACACACTTACGACACTTGTCAATCCACATGATGACACTTCCTTATAGAGGAATAACACATCTCTTATAAGGGTACAATAAATATATATGAAATACATTCCGAAGTTACATATACATCAACACTCCCTCTTAACTAGGAAGGCATTTCTCGACACAGTTCTACTAGACAAGTCTTCTTCTCGGGATCATCGTCATCGATGCATCGTCATCATTATCGTCACTACTATTGCTATCTCAACCAATCTCTGACTCTACTTGTCATAGGAAGTTCTACAGAGTGAGTCCTTTTTCATACTGGATGTAGGGCCACCACCTGCAGGTCTTCATCATCTGTGCGAATGGTCTGATAGAGGTGGCCTCTCAGGACTAATTTTATGTGCAGATGCAATACCGGAAAGAGTATCCCAGGAACATTTATGTGCCTAAGCATGACCGGCAAGATCTCCCAGGACTGATTACATGCATCTCCTCCACAATACCTTTAAAGGGAATCCCAGGAACATTTATGTGCCGCAGCACGACCGACAAGATCTCTAAAGAGCATCCCAGGACTTATTACGAGCATACAGATCAACCTCTCGGATCTCCATAACTGATTACATGTGGATAGGAAAAACCTTTAAAGATAATCCCAGGAACATTTATGTGCCGCAGCACGACTGGCAAGATCTCTAAAGAGCATCCCAGGACTAATTACGAGCACATAGCTCAACCTCTCGGATCTTTAGGATTGATTACATGTCTTCGTAGTAATACCTCATGCCAAGACTGATTACGAGCACATAGCTCAACCTATCGGATATCTGAGGACTGATTACATACTACATAGCAATACCGGAAAGAGTACCCCAGGAACATTTATGTGCTGCAGCACGACCGACGAGATCTCCCAGGACTAATTACATGTTATTTGCACAACCTGCCACATATCATCTCTGGCCTCCAAGTATCAACCTGATACTCATGATCCAATGGATCATCATCGCACAAGGCATCATCCTGATGCCCATGATCATATTGATCATCATCACCTGTACTATCCTAGTACATATCATCTAGAGCAACATCCTGAAGCTCATCATCATGATCAACCTGATCATGCAATGCATCCACCTGATGCACACCAAGTATCTACCAGATACATATCATCATACATGATCCACCTGATCATATAGTGTATCCACCTGATACAAATACAAATACATGATACATATCAACATACATGATCTACCTGATCATACAATGTATCCACCTGATACAAATACATGGTCCAAACATCCAACATGATGCATATACAAATACATACAAATGATCCAACCGATCATATCCAGCATCCAACATGATGCGTACATACATATAAATGATCCAACTGATCATATCCAGCATCAACACGATGCGTACATACATACAAATATAAATGATCCAACTAATCATCCAACATCCAACATGATGCATATACAGAGCAGTAACTGGAGCATCGTCCTGATACTCATCATCCAGCGCTTACATCCACATCCATGTGAAGGATCCTCCTTCCAACATGCTTGGAATGGCTTCATCAAATGTGTCCATCACTTCTTCCTCGAAGTGTTGTCGATCTGAAGAACACCAAGCCTCTCCCTGAAGTACTCAAACTTCACCATGGCTAGTGGCTTCGTCAGCACATCTGCAATCTGCTCATCCATCGCAACATACAGGAGCTTCACGGCTCCTCTCTGCACCATATCCCTGATATAGTGATATTTGATCTCTATGTGTTTTGACCTGTCATGAAACACTGGGTTCTCGGATAGCTTCACACAACTCTGGTTATCACAAAAGATACCAGTAGCATCCAACGGGAGATCAAATAACTCAGACAGTAGGTTCCATAGCCATACAGCCTCACAACTAGTTGAACAGGTTGCAACATACTCTGCCTCAGTTGTATTCAATGCTACGCAGGACTACTTCTTGCTAAACTAAGAGATCACACCTAATCCCATACTGAAGCAGCACCTAGATCTGCTCTTTCTATCTACAGCATTGCTAGCACAATCTGAATCAACATAACCCTATAGGTTAAACTTTTGATTCGCTTCATACTTGAGCCCATAATCCACTGTACCCTTCAGGTACCTCAGGACATGCTTTACAGCAACCAAGTGAACACTCCTCGGATCTATCAGGAACTATCTCAATGTGTTCACTGCAAAGCAAATATCTGGTCTCGTGTTCGTCAGGTACATCAAGGACCCAATCATCTGACGATACATAGAGACATCAATCGGCTCAGATGAAGCATCACATAGAAGCTTTAGATTCGATGCCAGGGGTGTGGCCATGGCCTTGCAATCCATCATCCCAAATCTCTCCAGGATATCTACTATGTACTTCCCTTGACCAAGGAAGATCCCACCTGAATTCTACCACAACTCCATACCTAGGAAATAATGCATCATTCCCAAATATTTCATATCGAACTCAACAGCAAGCTTCCTCTTAGTATCTGCAATCAATTTGTCATCTCCTGTTACAAATAAGTCATCCACATACAGGAGTAGAATCACAGGATTCCCTTCCTCAACCTTGTAGTAGAGGTTGGAATCCGCTTTACTCTTGGTAAAGCCCAAGCTAGATAGGAAACTGTCCATCCTACCATACCAAGTTCTGGGAGCTTGCTTCAAGCCATACAAGGCTTTCTTCAATCTGCACACATATGAGTCCCTGTCGTGTATTTCAAAACCGTGTGGCTACTCGACGTATACTTCCTCTTCAACTACACCATTCAAGAAAGTAGTCTTGACATCCATCTTGTGTATTTTCCATTTCATTGTTGCAGCCAGGGCAAGTACCGTTCTGATGGAAGTATACCTAGATATAGGTGCAAAAGTTTCTTCATAATCTATTCCCTCTTTCTGAGAGAAGCCACGAGCTACGAATCTTGCTTTGTATTTCTCTACACTGCCATCTGCAGCATGCTTGATTTTGTAGATCCATTTGGAAGTCACAACAGACTTCTCTTTAGGTCTTGGGACAACATCTCAAACATCATTTTTCATTATTGATTGGTATTCGTCAACCATAGCATCCTTCCATTCTTTCTTTTCCACTGCTTCTTCATAACTACAAGGTTCTTTGTTCATAATGTCACAGAGTAAAGCAACATAGATGGTATGTGATCTGGTTCTTTTCTTTGCTCTGTGTTCTTCTTTCTGGAATGCCAAATCTTTCTGCATCTTGAATGAGCTCTCTAGCCCATGCAGGTTTCCTCTTTTGAGAGTTATCCTCACGGGGTGGATCTACAGGTTCTTGTGGATCTTCAAACTCACGAACAACTTCTGGAATTGCTTCAGTCATGGTAGTGTCTTGAAATCTAGTTTCCTTAGGTTCTTCATAAACTTCGATAGGTGCCTTCCTTGATTTGATGAATCCTGAGTTTTCATCAAATGTTACATCCCTGCTGAAATCAATCTTCTTGAACCCTAGAAAGTATATTCTGTAAGCCTTCGAGATTTCACTATAACCGATAAAGATACCCTTCTTTCATGAAGGATCTAGTTTGGTCCTCTTTTCCTTTGGGACATGAGTGTATACTGGACAACCAAATATTCTGAGATGGCTGACTTCAAGTTTCTTACCAGAAAAGACCTCTTCTGGTGTCTTGTTGTCCAATATCTTGTGGGGTCTTCTGTTCTGCACATATACAGTTGTTCTAGCTGCTTCTGCCCATATATGCATAGGTGGATCCTGGTCATGCAGCATTGCCCTTGCTGCTTCCATGATTGTTCTGTTCTTCCTTTCTGCTACTCCATTCTGTTGAGGATTATAAGGAGCAGTCAACTCCCTCTTAATCCTTGAATCACTGCAAAGCTTCTTGAAGTCACCTGAGGTGAATTCTCCACCATTGTCGGATCTAAATGTTTTGATCTTTTTGTCAGTTTGATTCTCCATCAAGGTTTTGAATTCCTTGAACTTATCAAACATCTCATCTTTGTTTTTCAAGAAGTATACCCAAGTCTTCTTGGATAAGTCATCAATAAATGAGACATAGTAACCATACCCACATAGACAACTGGATGGCATAGGACCCATACATCTGAGTGGATGATTTCCAAGATATCCTTTTCCTTGCTTTCACTGCTTGGGAAAGCCTTCTTAATGTTCTTACCTTTTGCACATACTTTGCAAACACCTTCATGTTTTGTCTTGATTTCAGGAAGACCCTCTACAGCCTTGCTTGCAATTGGAAGTGCCCTATAGTGTATATGAGCAAGTCTTCTATGCCAAAGTTCACTTGGCTCCATGGATTCATGCACCATGGCATGTTCAGGTTGTCCCTTCAATTTATACAGACCTCCCTCTTTCTCTCCAATCACTACTGCATCATCTATGGTCTTTCCCTTTGGCCACATTAGGACTTGGCCATCCACAAATGCAACCCTCATACCTTTTGCATCCAATGCAGAGATGGAGAGTAAGTTCTTCATGAGCCCAGGTACATAAAGGACTTCTTTCATCTTCAAAGATTTTCTAGAATCTAGGTTGTAGGAGGCTGCACCACTTCCTTTGATGGGATATTGATAATCATCCCTAAGTTTCACTTTATGGGGCAATTCATGTTCAAACAGATTTACAAAGGATTCTTTAAACCCAGTCATGTGTTTGGAAGCCCCACTGTCAATTAACCAATCATTACAACCATGGGAGATAGTACCTGTGAGAGCAGAGATTAGAACATACTCATCTCCACTTGATGAGTCATCATTACTATCATCACTTTCTGCCCTAGCCTTCTTCTTTGGAGGTTCATCATCTTCGGCAGCATGAGCATGGTACCTTCTTTTGTTACCCTTCTTCTTCTTGCTGGATTTGTTGTTGTTGTGGCTATCCCTTTTGTTCTTGGGACACTCTGAAGCAAAGTGACCCTTCTCATTACAAGTGAAACACCTTAGATCTTTCTTGTCTTTGTGAAAATGATGAGAAGATTTCTTCTTGTGATGGGATGGCTCCCTCTTGAACTTACCCTTCTTAGTGTGAGCTGTGAGAGCTTGATCTTCATTTTCCATCTTCTCTTCTCTTTCCACAAGCATTGCTTCTTCTTGAGAACATTCCTCCCACAATCTGCTGAAGGAGATTAATTTCTTTCTGGCACAGATCCCCTAGATAAAAGAGTCCCATGACCTAGGTAGGCCATTCAAAGGGGTCTTAACAATTTCACCATTCTCCACCATTTCATCTATAGCTTTAAGTTGTTCCTTGATCTGAGAGACCTTGGAGAAATAGGATTGAATGGTTTCTCCATTCAACATCTTGACCCCTTTCAATTGATTCTGCAGGGTCATCTTCCGATTTATGTTCTTCCCTTCAAATAGCTTGGTCAAAGAATCAAACATATCCTTGGGTGTCTTTAGAGAAGACACATGGGGTATGAGATGGTCTTTGATAGAATCAACAATGATTCTCTTTGCCTTGACCAAGTTCTTCTTATGCAATACCTTACCCTCTTCATCCTCTGGGATAGGGATGTCTTCTTTTATATATGAGTCCAACTCATTCTCTTCCACGATTAACCCAATCCTATACTTCCAAGCTCGGAAGTTATCAACCCCTTCACGCTTATCCTCAATCTTGGTGTGGTGAGACATATTAAAGAGTACTTCAAATGGAAATAGAAAATATTTAGGTCTTACCACTTGAAATGTTGAAAACTGGATCTGGTCATGGATTAGGGTTTGACGAAAAAACCCTAAAAATTCAAAATGTGAATTTCAACTTTCTGAAAGGATAGAAAGATGCGCCTTGATGAGCTGATCAGCCTGGTGTATTCAGAATTTGAGATCAGCAATGTTTTACCCTTCAGATTTGCCTTTTTGTCCTCCCAGGTTCACTAGGGAGAGCCTTGAATTAGGGTTTGAGTTTCCCGGAGATCTACCCAGCCAAAAATCTCGATCCAAAGCTCTAAACTTTGATTTTTGCAAGGAACTTCCAGCTATGTCTTTAGATTTCAGAAATTCCTATTTTTGTGGAAACCCTAATTTCTAGGGCCAAATTTGAAAATGCTCAGAATTGAATTCTGATTGGACAGATAGATTCTCCTTGATGAGTAGAGTCAATCAACTATATTGCTTTTCCAAAAACTGTGGAGAGAAACCCAATAAACAAGAAACTCAAGTTTTTGTCACTACAAAATGTCTTCTTCTCAGGTTAGCTCTGATACCTGTAAAATTAGTCACAGAAGATCTAATGAACAAGTAAATCAATCACAACAGATGAACATAGAAAATATGGTGCAAAACTGTGCAAAACATGCAGCAGTGCTCTCTATCCCAGAAAGGGTGAATGAATTACAATACAAACTGTTACAATGAACAGAGCAATTCGAATTGCCTAAGGAGGTCATTCGAATCACTGAATGGAGTAGCTTGACTCTGTCTAGGAGTCCTCATCAATCATTGGTGGTGCTCATCAATCACACCAACCAGTCATCCAGGTGTCAAGCTGAGTCTAACTGATCATAATAAATGTAACTGAAGTGTGTAGCACTGATATAGGATCTGGAGGCTCAGTGGGGGCGCATGGGAGGCTAACTGGAGTCAGAACAAGTCACCTAATCGAACTGGAGGTCAATCGGAGGTGAAACAGTCAGTCAGGAGTGAAATCGAAGTGAAATCAATCAGAATCAGAGCTAACTGAATGTAACTGGAGTGAATCTGCAGTGGTAGGTGAACAAGTGCGCCCTTCTCTGTCAGTAGGTGAGAAGAGGGCGCCTTTCAGCTTAGGAGGGCTAAAAATATGTGGTAAGTGGCTCCCAGGTGCTAGAAGAAGGTGGATAAGGTGCTGGAGGCATCAAACTGGTGACTGGACTGCATATCCTGAAATAGATCATGCAAGATCCTGAAGTAGATATGTATCCTGAAATAGATGATCCTGAAATAGATATGTATCCCGAAATAGATGATGGATATCCGAACACCCCCCCTCAAGCTAGACTATGATGTGCCAACTAAATTAATGTGGGGCCCTGGTAACTAAGACCAAAGGTCACCCCAATACAATAATCCAAAAAAATGCTGAAAAATAAACTAAGTGAGGAAAGAGGGAAAACCCAGTGGGAAGAAAGCCCCCCCTCAAGTCTAAAGCATAATAATGAATCAATCTGTCTCCACCATGATGGAACTCACCCCCAACAGTGAACGGAGGTAAGAGAACTTCTTCTCAGTGAAGCTCTTGGTGAAGATGTCTGCAATTTGCTCATCAGTAGGGCAATATTGCAGAATGATGGTGCGGTCGTGCACCAACTGTCGAATGTAATGCATATGAATCTCAATGTGTTTGGTCCTCTGCCGCTGAACTGGATCTGTGGAGATCTTGATAGCACTTTGATTGTCACAAAATAGGACAGTCGAAGTAGTGCCACCAAAACCAAACTCGGAAAGAATACCCTGCAACCAAACTGCCTGAATGCAGGCATTGACTGCCCCTCGATACTCTGCCTCTGCTGAAGAAAGTGCAATGGCTGCTTGCTTTTTGCTGGACCAGCAAATAGCACCATGACCAATCATGAAAACATAACCGGAAGTGGACTTCCGATCAATGCTATCACCTGCCCAATCTGAATCAGTAAAACCAATGAAATCTAGCTCAGAATCTGCAGCATAATGTATGCCAAACTGTCTCGTACCTTGCACATACTGCAAGATCCGCTTGGCTGCTCGCCAATGAAGCTCATGTGGCTGCTGCATATATCTTGACACGGCACTCACAGCATATGAGATATCAGGCCGTGAATGTGTCAAATAAAGTAGTGAACCAATCAACTGTCGATACATACTGCAATCTGCAAGCGGTGTGGAATCTCCCTCCTCAAGACTGATTCCTGAGAGGAATGGGAATGGGGCTGCCTTACATTCAGCCATATTAAACTTCAATAACAGGTCGGAAGCATATTTTTGCTGAGATATAGTGATCCCATCGAAATTTTGAGCTATCTCCAAGCCCAAAAAGTGACTCAGCAAGCCCAAATCGCTCATGTCAAAAGCTAGATTTAGGGCAGATTTTAGCTTGTTTATTGAAGTAAGTGTGCTACCAATAATAAGCAGATCATCAACATAAAGTACAATAACCAACAAATTACCTTTAACTCGCTAAAGATAGACATTCGGATCAGATTTGCATCTTTGGAAATTCTGAGAAAGAAGGAAGGAGTCCATCTTTGCGTACCAAGCTCTTGGGGCCTGTTTTAACCCATACAAAGACTTCTTCAATCTACAAACCAATGATGGATCTGATGTATAACCCTCTGGCTGCTGCATATAGACCTCTTCAGCAAGGTCTCCATGTAAAAATGCACTCTTCACATCCATGTGATGCACCTCCCAGTGCTTGGATGCGGCAATAGCTAAAACAAGGCGGATGGAATCCATCTTTGCAACCGGTGCAAAGGTCTCTGTGTAGTCCACTCCTTGGACTTGGGAAAAACCTTTTGCCACCAACCTTGCTTTATATTTGCTGATAGTGCCATCAGAAGCAACTTTAGTACGGTAGACCCATTTACACTTCACTAATTTTCTTCCAGGTGGAAGAGAAACTAGCTCCCATGTATTGTTCTTTAGAAGAGAACTGTACTCTTCATCCATGGCATCTTTCCATCTCGGATCTCGATGGGCTGAATAATATGATTGGGGATCTGAACCAGCCATCAAATAACAAATCTCAGGAAGAAATGGATCAGCAATAGAAAGAGCCATACCTGCCCTTTGAAAGTCTCCTCTTGTTCGTCTCGGATCAGCAGGATTTCCAAGACTAGAACCAACAGATTGTAGAGTATTTTGGGCCAACTTTGGTAACTGAGGGGGATCTGAATGGTCGGATTCCGAACCTGATATGTCATGATAATCATATGCTGCTACAATATCAGAAATATCAGAACTCATACCTTCATTATCGCTGCTCGAATCTTCTTCTGGTGAAGGCGGTGAATCGGCAGTTTTCTCCTCAACTAGTTGCAATTCTTGAAGCGGTTCTTCAAACTGCACACTGCGCTCTATGAATATCTTTTTAGATCTGATATCCATGAGTTTATATGCTTTTGATTCTTCCCCATATCCTATCAATCTGCACTCGATACTTTGTGGATCCAAAGCTCGTCTCTTCTCAGAAGGAATTCTAGCCCATGCAGTAGAGCCAAAAACTCTCAAATTTGACACATCCGGTTTGTGACCAAAGAATGCTTCGAAAGGAGTCATACCTTTCACGGATGAATGTGGAACTCGGTTCTGTATATATGCAGCAACATTGATTGCTTCAGCCCAAAGATTTGCAGCCAAACCTTTAGATTCAATCATGCATGTAGCCATCTCTTTCAGTGACCGGTTTTTCCTTTCCGCTACACCGTTCTGCTGGGGTGTGTAGGGAACTGTATGTTGGATCTTGATTCCGCTTTGGGCACAAAGTTGCAGCAACTCGGACTTGATATATTCCCCACCATTATCAGATCTAAGATCTTTGATCTTGCTCTCAGTGGTGGTCTCAACAGAAGCCTTAAAATCCTTGAATTTTCCAAGCACTTCTGACTTGTTTTTGAGAAAGAATACCCATGTAAAGCGAGAATAATCATCAATAAATGTCAAAACATACCTTGAACCATTTAATGACATATGGGGCAGCGGACCGCTGATATCAGAATGGATCAATCCCAAAATAGTAGAGGCTCTACTAGCCTTGCCGCGGTCGAATCTGTGCTCGGGGTGCTTCCCAATAATGCAACCGGTGCATATTCCCTTCGAGGAACGGAGTTGTGGAAGCCCATCAACCATGGATTTATTTGATAGCAGCAGAAAATACTTATAATTTAGATGTCCAAATCTTTCATGCCAAATCCTACTAACCTCATTACCATGTGTGCGAAGAGCAGTGGGCTTTGCAAGCGGAATAAAGTGCGAAAACTCATAACATTTTGCAGTGTGGTTTGCCTTTCCAACCGCAACTAGTATTCCACTTTTGATATCAGAAATTTCAACTATATTAGGGCTGAATGTGACTTTCTTTGGATCACCAGTATGTGTCATTTGATACACAGAAAGGAGATTCGAAGCTAAGGAAGGCACATAGAGAACATTCTGAAAGCATCCATGATCGACATGAATCGTACCTTTGCCCTTTGAAGAAATTTTTGAGTCATCTCCCAAATGGATGGGGATGGAGCTGTTTGGATCGAATGAGGAAAAAGAATCAATATTTGCAGCCATATGATTTGATGCACCCGAATCTATCAAGAGAGTGGGCTTCGAAACCGTTGCCATGAGTGCTTGTCCTCTTTCATGATCGTCATTCCGATCCTTCTTCCTTGCACCGTCAGGAAGGGTTATGTTGTTCTTTTCCAAAAGGAGGGCCATTTGATCTATAGTCTTCTTCATACATGAACTTTCGGGATGAAAGCCACGGTTACAATAAGTACATTTAGATTTTTGGTTACCTTCTTTGCCCTTTTGCTTGGATTTCGAACTGGATGGTGCATCCGTTTGCTTGCCTTTGTCTTTTTGCTTGTGAGGCTCGAATTTGGGCTTCTCCTTCTTTAGCTTTCCTTTACCATTCGAGATCTTGGGTCCTTGAACAAATAGGGCTGAATCTTTGGAGCTTATGGACCCCATTTGAATCAACTTGTCATGCTCTTTCGTAACGGACTCAATGAAGGCATTCAAGGTAGGCATCTTCCAATTCGGGGTAGTTAGCCGACCGGAATTGAAAGTGGAGACAAATACCGAATAATCTTTCCCAAGCTTGCTTAGAATTGAGAGGATCAACTGTTTATCCTCTTTGATAACACCACTGTTCTTCAATTGCAAGTTCAAGTTCTTAAATTTTGTGAAGAATTCATTGATGGTCTCGAAATTCTCAGGATTAAGGCCAATCAATTCATTCTCTAATTGAAAAGCCCTAAGCTCATCCTGCTTGCCGAATAGTGTCTCAAGTTGCTCCCATATGGCCTTTGGAGTCTTCAATCCGCTGAGATGGAAGTGAAGATCTTTGGAGATGGAGAGACAAAGAAGACCATAAGCTTCATCAAGCTTATTGTAGTGTTTGGTTCTTTCTGCCACATTGTTTGGCTCCAATTCAAGACCAAGAGTGACTCGGTAGTATCCTTTTGAACGTAATATGATCTCCATATCATCTTTCCAATCAAAATAATTGAATGGGGTGAGGATAGGCTTTGAAGAAGAGTATTCCATTGCTAGGAGCGAGTCAAATGATGAAGAAGAAGCTTGCATGCAGACTATAGCGAATGGAAATGCTGTAGAGAAGCTTGCATGCAGAATGTAGCGAGTGCACTTGGAGGAGATAATTAACCTGCAAATCACATAAGAACAATCACAATAAGGTCGAACAATCCACCCTTTGAGAGTTGCATCACACCTGGGATTGGATTTCAAGCAATGTTGAATGGGTCCAATGTATCAGATCCAGGAATTATGTGGTAACTCAAGCTTCTGGAGTGGTATTGGAGTATTTTTCAAGCTTTGCATGCACAGGAGCGAATGCCCTTGAGATATCTCATGCCAAACTTTTTGCAATTTTTAGCAATTCACTCAAATCTTCTTGTATAAACACCTGTAGAAAAGAGATCTTGTCCCCTGCAATGGCTCTGATACCATGTAAAATTAGTCATAGCAGATCTAATGAACAAGTAAATCAATCACAACAGATGAACATAGAAAATATGGTGCAAAACTGTGCAAAACATGCAGCAGTGCTCTCTATCCCAGAAAGGGTGAATGAATTACAATACAAACTGTTACAATGAACAGAGCAATTCGAATTGCCTAAGGAGGTCATTCGAATCACTGAATGGAGTAGCTTGACTCTGTCTAGGAGTCCTCATCAATCATCGGTGGTGCTCATCAATCACACCAACCAGTCATCCAGGTGTCAAGCTGAGTCTAACTGATCATAATAAATGTAACTGAAGTGTGTAGCATTGATATAGGATCTGGAGGATCAGTGGGGGCGCATGGGAGGCTAACTGGAGTCAGAACAAGTCACCTAATCGAACTGGAGGTCAATCGGAGGTGAAACAGTCAGTCAGGAGTGAAATCGGAGTGAAATCAATCAGAATCGGAGCTAACTGAATGTAACTGGAGTGAATCTGCAATGGTAGGTGAACAAGTGCGCCCTTCTCTGTCAGTAGGTGAGAAGAGGGCGCCTTTCAGCTTAGGAGGGCTAAAACTCTGTGGTAAGTGGCTCCCGGGTGCTAGAAGAAGGTGGATAAGGTGCTGGAGGCATCAAACTGGTGACTGGACTGCATATCCTGAAATAGATCATGCAAGATCCTGAAGTAGATATGTATCCTGAAATAGATGATCCTGAAATAGATATGTATCCCGAAATAGATGATGGATATCCGAACAATACCATGTTAATTTTGAGCATTAATTCACAATACTCTAGGATCTTCACTGAGAGAATAACATATACAGTATATTAATGCATAACAATCACAATAAGCATGACAAGCATCACAAGAATCAAAAGCATGAGAGACAAGAGACACATAGTTTCCGTGGGGAAACCCCTAAGGTGAAAAACCCCACAACTTCCTCAGAGATAGAGAGAGCAATGGCTCCACCAAAGTACAACCAAAATACACTTGAGATAGTCTCCTAGAGCAGATGATCCTCCTCCTCACTAGTGCGCCACTTTCTGATTGAGAGAAGTGTGTCTTTTCAAATGATCCAAATAGAGATCTCCCGATCTCTATTTATACTTAACTTGTTTGCCCAGTGACCTTATGGGGCCGACTTGTCTATCTAGATACATCCACAATATAATATATATTTTAGGGCCGACCCCACACATGGTGGTCTAATAACCCATCGGCAAGTGCACACACTTGCGACACTTGTCAATCCACATGACGACACTTCCTTATAGAGGAATAACACATCTCTTATAACGGTACAATAAATATATATGAAATACATAGATGAAATACATTCTGAAGTTACATATACATCAACAAAAGTTGCCACATACAACACTGTGAACACAAAGGCAGAAGAGGATCCAACCATGATAGATTAATAATGAGAAAATATGAATATGAGTGTTGTGTGTTAATGGAGGAATTGATTCATGATTTTATAAGTGATTGAGCATGACAGTATCAATGCAACAATTATTTTCCATATTATGGTCTTCCAAAATAGTAAGCACGTTAGAAACCACTTTGGTATATTATATTGGATTGAGAATCCCTTGGTTTTATCTACATGGTATATTTTTCTTCATTGATCTATATTCTTCATTGCTACAATACTACTCTAGACCCCTTGTGCTCTCAAAAAGGCCGATAAGCAAAATGAAAGATACTTGAGTGTAGTGGAGTGAGGAAAAATCATTTCTTCAACTGTGGGTGGAACTAATATTATATGCTAATTTGTAATACTACACGTAATTTGATACAATGGTCTATACAGATGCTTAGCGTGGTATATTATATTGGATTGAGAATCCCTTAGTTTTATCTACATGGTATATTTTTATCCATTGATATATATTCTTCTGTGCTATAGTACTACTCTAGACCCCTTGCGCTCTCGTAAAGGTCGATAAGAAAAATGAAAGATACTTGAGTGTAGTGGAGTAAGGAGAAATCATTTGTTCAAGTGCAGGTGGAACTAATATTAGATGCTAATTTGTAATACTGGACGTAATTTGATACAACGGTCTATATAGATCCTTAGTGTGGAGAAACTCAACAAGAAGCTATGTTTTTTGCTAAGAACGTTCTAAGTCTATTTGTTGCAAAATTGCTTGTTATAATTTAGGATTAACACCCTATTTCACAGCTTCTTAATTTTTCATTATGTTCATTGTGCACAGGGTCTCCCAGATTGAGTAGGTAGCTGACAGTTCGGCCTTCATTCCATGTATGATATCGTTTATACGCCTCTTCTCCTTGCATTCCTATTATAGTTATAGTTTGGCCCCTTTAATAAATTGTCCTCTACTTCTAATCTTCAAGCATCTCGAGCCACATTCATGATTGAAGGGCTAAGATTCCCTTGATGTCTATTTTTTCAAACATGAAGCCATAGGCCTCATTAGCGATGAGCATGTTCAACTTGACTACATGCACATGACGTATCTATTCCTTTGTTTGATAGAAGCATTGCAATCTGGTCGACGGTGAGGGTAGTTTTAGATAATCATGGACTTATCATTGCCATGCATGTCAGTGTTTCAACTTTTTTTTTACAATTAATGAGGAAACAAAGCATCGTCCTTGGTGACAAACCCAGTTCTCATTTTCATTGATTGGAAAAATTAACTATGTTTCATTATTTAACCATTTACCTCTAACATCCTTCTTGTCCATGAGGCACTCCATATTAAGAGGAGCACCAACATTGGTGCTCAAGACCTTCTTGATCTTCTCTAAGGAAGCATGCATCCTTATGCTTGCTCAGAGGTTTATGGTTATGTCAATTTGGTAGTCATCTCTAAATTTTCTTACAAATTAATTAAACAGAATCTCGTCAAAGTCTCTGCCACCTAAAGATCTGTCAAACGCATGCATGTGAGAGGATCTTTAGCA
This sequence comes from Larix kaempferi, assembly GCA_027924585.1. Taxonomy (NCBI): domain Eukaryota; kingdom Viridiplantae; phylum Streptophyta; class Pinopsida; order Pinales; family Pinaceae; genus Larix; species Larix kaempferi. The sequence goes on along the minus strand of BSBM01000394.1, from coordinate 1,123,850 downwards.
TATCGGCCAACCTAATGTATTTTGAACCTTGATCATTGTCATTCTAGATATGGTTACACTTAGCTCTCCCATGAGGAATGCTGAAAAATCAATGTAGAACTTCTATCCTGAAATTAGATTTTCAGTGTCCATGAAACTAGTCTTGATATAATTTACAAGCACAAAAACCATAGGTGGGAACATTGATAGAACAATTCCTGTGCTTCTTGAAATCGCTAGCTTGAAAATATGTAGTTTCTTGAATCATTAAGAGTCAAGACATAAGAAAATTCAATTAATGTCTTCCTACATTCTAAATCTAATATAGTATATTTTACGAATGTTTCATTTAGTTAGTAATCAATTTATCTCAAAGCTTTCCATGCAAGAATATTCCAACTTGTCCCTTCAGAAATGAACTCAGCACATGTACAACATCATTTATTTCAAGGAGAAGGTTTGTGAGATGCTCTAAATATTATGAATTCTTTAGCTAATTCCTAGGAAAATCCCACAAGATGCTCTGGATACTTTGAATTCTTTGGCCAATTTATGGAAAGACTAGGCACATAACTTCATTCAAAAAGTATGCATTCAACATAAAAACTATATTATGTACAAACACAATATATTATGCCTAATAAAATGGTCACAAAGATACCTTCACTTAATTGACTGCAAGCCAACTGCTAGAAAGACCTTCAAGTGAAACTAAAGGAATTGAGTAGTTTCTATTCTCTGCAAGCACTCTCTTCTGCATTCTAATAGTATATTTTTTCCTAATGTTGTCTAGTTAGTAATAAATTGTGCACTAAATGAATATTCATAGTTATCCCTTCATAACTAAGAACATGTACAACATCATCTCTTTAAATGCCAAGTAAAACCCACAAGATGCTATGAATGTTTTGAATTCTTTGGCCCATTTCTGGAAAAACTAGACACATAATCGACGAAGATGAAACCATTAAAAAAATATACACTCAACAGAAAATATACATGCTATACAACAATAGTATATTATGCCTTTCATATCACTATCGCCAACATGTAAATTGGATAAGTATCTGAAAGGACAGATAGGCATTAGATCGACTATGCAGGCCACACCCAAATAAGCTCACCTCTGCAATAATTTTACTAGTTACATAATGTGATGAAAAGATGAGCATATTGATTAATATATAATTATCTGAATCTTTTCCTCTCATTCATAAATTTTACTTTGTGCTCTAGACTTCATAAATCAGCATAGTGCTTATTGTATCTTGCAATTTTGTTGATGAGTTATAATATGTAATTGATCGGTTCGAGCACTACTTGCTTGATGCAACAGATTTAGAACACAGTAATAGTACTATTGTTTCATAAAATGCAAGTGTGACCCAAGATGGTCTTGTGCAAGCCTCGCAAATATGAGCTTCCTAACCCCCGTGAGGTGACATCCCCCATGAGAAAACGTGGCTCATTGAAAAGGTATCATTACGAGAGTCCTCCATAATATAACAATTTATATTAAAAATAATATGTATAAGAATTGAAACATAATTTATAACTATGTTAATTTATATATCAATAATATCTAAGTTAAAATTGTTCTTTTTGTTTTAGAGTTCAATATTATTAATTAAGTGGGAATAGTTTTGGAATTAAATCTTGTTGACTAAATGAAAATCAATAATTGAGAATAATTTTAGAGTTAAAACTTATTGACTAAATAAAAAATCAATAACTTTAAATTTTATTCATTAATACATTTAACTTGGAAATTTATTTCAAACATATGAGGATGTTACATATATATATGATTATTGAGTGGTTGCTTTTATGTGAACACTAGAATGCCATCAACAATTCAAAACAATTACTTATTTTTACTCACAAATAACTAGCTTTTTCAGAACCTACGAAATATAAATGAGAAGGAATTATATTTTAAGATCTACTTTCATGATCTGGACAACTATCTCCCTTGTTAAATTATTGGAGGCATTCATATGCATATTTGTGGTAGGGATTATACTACGCTCATTGTTGGTTAAGAGAAATAGAATGGCCATTGAGTGAAAGGCTATTGCGAAGGTTCATCACTTGAATTGAACTCCGAGTGGAATTTTTATGCATTAAGATTATGGGAGAATGTTAGAGTCTTGGTTCTATCACCATATAATAGTCTAGCTATTGCTGGTTGTGGAGCCTGATCTTCCAATCTCATAGATGATGATTCAACTGTGTTTGAACCCCAGGTTTGGTTATGATCCCAGCATGATACCGAGGGGACCCGGGAAAAAATTTTGGGGCTTTTTTCGCCAACAGTTTACGGGCCCATGGTTTTGGGTAACCCATGGTATTTTCCCATTATATTTCCATTATAAAAGAAAGTCATTGTAACACGGCTAGGGAACTGATGTATTAGGTTTTATGCATTGTAAATATCTCTGAGATTGGTAGAGAGACTGTGAGAGAGTAAAGAGGAAGTGTTGCGGTTGTGTTACAGGTTGTATCCCTTCACTTTGTTGGATGGCATAATAATAAGGACTGGCAATTTCAGTATGGACATATCCCATCTTGGGTGAACAACGATATATTGGTGTCTCTCTTGTCATGTGTTTGTGTGATTATATTTGCATTTCTATTTATTGTTATTGCTCTGCGATCATGTTTTTCTAACAATTGCTATCAGATCCAAAGGTCTATTTGGCAGTGAAACCCACAGGAAACTAGGGTTTTTGGTTCAAGTGGGAGCAATGGCAGAAGAAGGAAAGTTTAAGGTCGAGAAGTTTAATGGCCAAAACTACCAGTTATGGAAGATGCAAATGGAGGACTATCTGTACTAGAAGGACCTATTCCTTCCATTGGGAGGAAGAGCAAAGCAGTCGACGACCATGAAGGATGAAGAATGGGAGGTTCTTGACAGAAAGGAACTAGGGACAATACGGCTGTCCTTGGCTTCGTCGATTGCTTTCAATATCTCAAAAGAAAAGGAAACGGAGGATTTGATGAGCACATTGGGTAAGCTGTATGAAAAACCCTCGGCCTCCAACAAGGTATTTTTAATGAAGTGTTTATTTAATATGAAGATGTCTGAAGGTGCATCTATTATTGATCATTTAAATGAATTTAATACAGTTACAAATCAACTAATTTTTGTAAATTTGAACTTTGATGATGAGGTTAGGGCTCTTCTAATCTTGTGTTCATTTCCAGAAAGATGGAATAGCTTGGTCATGGTTGTAAGTAACTCTGTCTCTAGTTCAAACACCTTGAAATTTGATGATGTTATTGGTGTTATTCTTAGCGAGGAAATGCGAAGAAAAAGCACAGGTGAGACATCAGAAAATGCGTTGACCATGGAGAGCAGGGGAACACAAAATGAGAGAGGAAAGAGCCAAGGTAATCGTGGCAAGTCTAAAATAGGTAGATCCAAGTCTAGACTGGGAAAAATAGAGTGCTGGAAGTGTGGAAAGAAAGGACATCTGAAGAAAGACTGCAGATCTCTAAAGAAGAAAGGAGATGGACAGTAGGAAACTACCAAGGAAGCAAATGTAGCAGGTGATGTCTTACAAGATGATTTGATTATTGCATTAGATAATACTAGTGATTATTGGGTAGTAGATTCAGGGGCTTCATGTCATGCTACACCCCATAGGAAATATTTTCATGATTATGTTCCAGGTGATTTTGGACATGTTTTATTGGGTGATGATGAGCCATGTAAAATTGTTGGAATGGGTAAGGTACAGATAAAATTTAAGAATGGAACTGATTGGCTATTGAAAGATGTAAGGCATATTCCTGCTAAGGAAAGAAATCTAATCTCAATGAGACAGTTGGGAGATGGCGACTGTCTATCTACATTTGGAGAAACATGGTGGAAGATCACTAAAGGATCAATGGTGATAGCAAAAGGAGACAAGGTAGGTATGTTGTATTTATGTCCTCATAATAATGACCATTCTATCTCTTTAGCTTCCACAGGAACATATACAACATTGTGGCATCATAGGCTTGGCCACATGAGTGAGAAGGGGATGTAGATTCTCCACTCAAGGAAGTTGCTACTAGATTTGAAGTGGATACTTTTGGAATTCTATGAGAACTGTGTTTATGGAAAACATAAGAGAGTCAGGTTTCTCAGGGTTGGGAAATAGAAGAAGAATGAAAAGTTAGAGCTTGTGCATACAGATGTATGGGGACCGACTCAAGTACAATCTCTTGGTGGCTCTCATTATTATGTTACATTTATTGATGATGCAACTAGAAAAACTTGGGTTTATTACATTAGACATAAATCTGATGTGTTTTCTACTTTTAAGAAGTGGAAAGCTTTGGTTGAGAATGAGATAGGAAAAAGGTTGAAGTGTCTCAGATCTGATAATGGAGGTGAGTACTGCAGCAAGGAGTTTGATAGTTACTATTCATACCATGGGATTCATAGAGCGAAGACAGTCCTAGGAACACCACAAAAAAATGGTGTGTCAGAAAGGATGAATAGAATGATCATGGAGCGTGCAAGGTGTATGAGATTGCATCCAGGGTTTCCCTTACAGTTTTGGGAAGATGTTGTAGATATTGTTGTTTATTTAATAAACAGAAGGCCTCCAAGTGCTTTGGATGGTGGTATTCCAGAGGAGGCATGGACAGATAAAAAGTTAAACTACTCATTTCTGAGAACGTTTGGTTGTGAAGCATTTTTCCATATTGATAAAGAAAATAGAACAAAACATTAAGCTAAATCCAAGAAATGTACCTTTATTGGATATGGGGTTGATGATTTTGGTTATCGCTTATGGGATTATGAAAATAACAAAATCATTAGGAGTAGAAATGTGATATTCAATGAAAAGGTCATGTATAAAGATCAGTTGCAGGAAAAGAAACCAGAAAATGAAAAAATTGAGTACACAGTACTTGATGAAATTAAAGAAAATGAAGTTCCAAAGGTGCAAAAAAATCAAGAACAACAACAAGTACCTAAAAATCTTGCAATTGCAAGAAGATCTACCAGGTTAAGTAGATTCCCTAAATGATACTCTCCTTCAATATATAATATATTGATGACTGATGCTGGTGAACTAGAGTGTTATAAAGAAGCAATGCAGGTGGAAACTAGAAAGAAGTGGGAGCACAACATGAATGAGGAGATGGACTCGTTGGTAGGAAACCAGACTTGGGATTTGGTTTAGTTTCCTGCTGGTAGAAGAGCATTGTAGAACAAATGGATTCATAGGTTGAAGGAAGAAGAAGGAGGTAAGAAGTGGTACAAGGCCAGACTTGTTGTAAAGGGATTTGCATAGAAGAAAGGTATAGAATTTGATGAAATATTTTTTCCTATTGTTAAAATGACTTCAATTAGGACTATTTTAAGTCTAGTGGCGGTAGAATATTTGCATATTGAATAGTTAGATGTAAAAACAACGTATCTCCATGGGGATTTGGAGGAAGAAATATATATGCAGCATCCAAAGGGTATGGGGTCAAACGGAAGGAGAATTTGGTATGCAGGTTGAAGAAGAGCTTGTATGGATTGAAGCAAGCTCCAAGAAAATGGTATTTAAAATTTGACAGGTTTATGACAGAACGGGGTAGTAGTAGATGTCATTCTGACCACTGTGGTTATTTCAAGAAGCTAGACAATGAAAGATATATTATCTTGTTATTGTATGTGGATGACATGCTTGTTGCAGGGTCTAACATGCAGGATATAAATGTGCTCAAAAGGAAGCTAGCTAATTCATTTGCAATGAAGGATTTGTGTGCTGCAAAGCAAATCCTTGGTATGAGAATAACGAGAGACAGGAAAAATCGCAAATTGGTATTGTCTTAGAGTGAGCACATACAAAAGGTGTTGGATAGGTTTAGAATGCAGAATACAAAACCAGTTAGTACACCTTTGGCCATCCATTTCAAACTAAGTAAGGAAATGTGTCCCAACACATGAGAAGAGATATTTTACATGTCCAAGATTTCTTATCAATTAGTAGTTGGCAGCTTGATGCATGCCATGGTGTGCACAAGACCAGATATTGAACATGTAGTGGGAGTTGTGAGAAGATATTAGGTTTTATGCATCGTAAAGATATCTGAGATCGGTAGAGAGACTGTGAGACAGTGAAGAGGAAGTGCAGCGATTGTGCTACAGGTTGTATCCCTTCACTTTGCTAGACGATATAATAATAAGGACTAGCAATTTCAGTGTGGATGTAGCCCATTTTAGGTGAACCACGATATATTGGTGTCTCTCTTGTAATGTGTTTGTGTCATTATATTTTCATTTATGCTTATTGTTATTGCTCTGCGATCTTGTTTTTCTAACAGATATGTCCATACATTAACTTATTTTATAATTCTTTTAGCTTGTATTTAAGCAAAGCAAAATACACATAATAATAATATTTGTCATCTTTCTTAGTCTCGAAAGTATATGGGGTCAGTGCAAGATAATGAGCGTCACTTTTCGCGTGTTAGATGCAATAGAAAATTGAAAAATCATGCATCCCTCAACTTACTTGGATTTTTTGAGATACTTACACAAAATATCTTGCATTGAGTAAAAAAGATGAAATGTAGGAAATGGAATCACGTTTCTAAATATATAACTTTTATGTATTGAAAATGTGCGTAGCTATGTCAAGTTTCATTTTTCCTTACACCTTTTATTTTTCAGGCAAATGATAAGGTATATGTTTTTGTGGGTGCAGCCTTTGAGGGCCTAAATGATGGAAGCAAGCTACAAAAATGGGCATGCATGTAGAGAACATATAGCACTAGTGCGTCATTATTTTTCGAAAATTAAATTAGTAATTTTATAATTTTTTTGTAATTGTCTAAGTGATCAAACCTCGAAAATAGTACGTCTTTTGTGGGTGTATCCTTTGAAGGTCTTAATGCAAAAATCATGAAATGGTGTTTTGATAGAACTTGGAGGTTAGTGTCTACTTGTGCACCATACAATTTTTTTTTGAAATGATCAAGAATTGAAAAATTTATGGAAGAAACACTAACAATGTGTTTCTCAAGTGAAGGAGGTAGGACACAAAAGAAATTGAAAAAAAATAGGAAAAATTAATATTTTTAAATAAAAGTTACATATTTGGAATCTACAAAAAAAATTCTATTTGTGTTTAATATTTTGTCGAAAATGACTATGTGTGGCATATTGTAATGGGTGGCTAAGCACAGGCTTCTCCAGAAACTGGAAAAAATACCCAATTAGCTTTGGTTTATCACTACCATAGCATAGGTTTGGTATTACCGAAGCAAACTCCAAATCATACACATTGGATTATGGTTGACATGCGAGCAATTGAGTTGGCTTGGTTTAGGCTATAACAAACACGAGCGCATTCTGTTTAAATTCAAAAATTATTCCCGCACTTTTAGAATTTCATAACGTGTACATGTTATATAACTACATAAAGCGTACGGGTTATATAACTACATAACACATGCATGTTCTATAGTGCAAAAACGTCCTAGCATTATTTAAATCATAAAATCTATGTTTAATACTTGAGAGGGGGTGGAGAAGACTCAAGGGAATTTTTGGTTAATATTTGAGAATGGGTGGGGAAGGGTCAAGGGAATCTATGGTTAATATTTAATAGGGGTGGGAAAGGGTCAAGGGCTTAAAAGGATGTTGGAATCTTGAGTGGGAAGAGATGAAAGGAATGGGAACATGATGGGCTACAGGGGTGAAGGGCAGTGGACCTTGAGAGCACTATTAGGAGTAGAAGAGGTTCTAAAGAGGTATAGGGTTAGAAGTTGAAAGTGAGACTTAAGTGACAAGGGGGGATGGATGGAGGCAAGGGGGCTGTGAGAGAGAAAGATAGAATACAAGGAGGGGAGATACATAGAGCGAGGGAGGGAGAGGTACAATGGGGAGGAATGGCTTTAGAGGCAGTGAGAGATAGATGGGGATAGAATGAAATAAAGAGATAGTAACGAAGGGACATAAAGTGTTTGTGGGAGATATGCAGGGAGTGGTGGCGATGGAGAGAGAGAGAGAGAGATAATATGAGAGGAGGGGGAAGGGACATAAAGAGAGAGAGAGAGAGAGAGTTATGGAGAGATGGGAAAAGGTTGAGGGAAAGATAACATGAGGGAGAGATAGAAGGTGAGAGAGAGAGAGGTGGTGAGAGAGGGAAGGAGAGAAGGTAGGGTGAGGGATGGAGGGAGAAAGGTGGAGATATATATGGATGAAGGGGGAATGGGTTTGAGGAGGGAAACGGACATAATGTGTGTGTGTGTGTGTGAGAGAGAGAGAGAGAGAGAGAGAGATGGTTGGGGAGAGAGAGACTAGAGGGAGGTGTGAGAGACAAATAAAGTGGGAGGTTATGTGTGTGTGTGTGATAGGGAAGGAGGAATCAGTGGGGTGGCAGGGATGATGATGCTATAAGCGATAGAAAGCAACATAGAGGGAGGGAGGGACAAATCCAGGTACAAATCTAGATAAAGAGATAGGGAGGGAGGGATACAAGGTGAGAGAGAGAGTTCACGGGGGAGGGATAAAGCACATAGGGTTAGTGATTAAGGGAGAATGAAGGGAGAGAGTGCTATGGGGACTTGGATAATTGTGAAGATAAAGAGAAGGTGGATACCCTCCTCCTCCTCATCTTCATCACCATCACCAGCATCACCAACATCTTCATCATCATCATCATCATCATCAACACATTCATCATCATTGTCATCTCTAGGTTCCTCATCAACATCTCCCTCATCATCATCATCATCTTCATCATCATCATCATCATCATAATCTTCATCACCATTACCATCATCATCAACATCTTCATCATCATCACCATCATCATCATCAACAACATCTTCATCATCATTTTAATCTCCCCATTTCTCATCAACATCTCC